>WKFP01015148.1:1592209-1641407 GCA_011057875.1 Pterocles orientalis
TTATAAAATTGTCATCCTACCAAGTCACAATTAATCTTTTCCTTTTTGGTCATTTACACTGATGCAACATGTGAAACACTATTATTTCAATTTGGTCATGGTTCATATCTGTGAGACACAGGTGTGATCAGCTGCAGCACTGTGAGACAATGATGAATGGGACCTTTAGAGCTTAGCTTTACATTTCAGGAAACAGCAACAGAGACTAAAGGAGAAAGAAACTAAGTATCTGGCATAGCACTTGTCTCTCAGAAAGCAAGAACACTAAATCCATGTGTGGAGACTTGGTTCAGTGAACATGAGAATTCTAAAGAATACAAAGCAGCTTGTAGTTTAGCCATAAGGCAACAGGGTGAACTTTTGATTCAGAATGGGGGAACATATTGTTTGTGCTGTAAAATATATCACAGGTGCCCCAGTAACCTCATTTTACTATTTGCACTCATGTTCAAGGGCATGATTTCTTCTTCCCAGGGTTCGGTATTGGGACCAGTGCTATTCAGTATATTCATCAACGACTTGGATGAGGGAATAGAGTGCACCCTCAGCAAGTTTGCTGATGATACGAAACTGGGAGGAGTGACTGACACGCCAGAAGGCTGTGCTTCCATTCAGTGAGACCTAGACTGGCTGGAGATTTGGGCGGGGAAAAATTTCATGCATAGTGTAGGGGAGAGGGACCTGGGGGTCCTGGTGGACAGCAGGATGACCATGAGCCAGCACTGTGCCCTCGTGGCCAAGAAGGCCAATGGCATCCTGGGGTGTATCAGAAGGGGGGTGGTCAGTAGGTCGAGAGAGGTTCTCCTTCCCCTCTACTCTGCCCTGGTGAGACCTCATCTGGAATATTGTGTCCAGTTCTGGGCCCCTCAGTTCAAGAGGGACAGAGAACTGCTGGAGAGAGTCCAGCGCAGAGCCACAAAGATGGTTAAGGGAATGGAGCATCTCACTGATGAGGAAAGGCTGAGGGAGCTGGGTCTCTTTAGCTTGGAAAAGAGGAGACTGAGGGGTGACCTAATCAATGTTTATAAATATGTGAAAGGTGAGTGTCAGGAGGATGGAGCCAGGCTCTCCTCTGTGACATCCAGTAATAGGACAAGGGGCAATGGGTTCAAGCTGGAACATAGGAGGTTCCACTTGAATATGAGAAAAAACTTCTTTACAGTGAGGGTGACAGAGCACTGGAACAGGCTGCCCAGAGAGGTTGTGGAGTCTCCTTCTCTGGAGACATTCAAAGCCCGCCTGGATGCGTTCCTGTGTGATCTGATCTAGGTGTTCCTGCTCCGGCAGGGGGATTGGACTAGATGATCTTCCGAGGTCCCTTCCAATCCCTAACATTCTGTGATTCTGTGATTCAATGGAGAACAATTTTCCCTAAAGATTTACAAATAAACAGAATAGGTTCTTAAATAACTGGAAGTTAGTTACAATATAGCGCCTCAATCACCTTTATGCAAACATCTCCTGGGTGGACATATGTCCAGAGGTTCCCATCTTTAACCTCTCATCCAATTCTTCTTGATCCACTTTCTACTTGCTCATAATTTTATCACAAAAGTAGATTATGCATAAAATTTGAATCCCCCCTCCCCCAACTCAACATGAAAGACTACAGAAGGACATTTAATAAGAAAAGATTATGCTTTAAGTATACAAGTTGCAGTGGAGAAATTGTGTTGCTGTGGTGTAATCCAAAATTTCAATCTAAAATCAGTCTTTGTACGTTATTGTTAAGGCTGGTATTTAAAAAAGGATTTGCTAAATACTGAGTAGAGAATCAATCAAATATTTCATTGCAAAATGACAAGCAGAGCTCTTTCTAAAACTCTAGATATTTTATTTTGTATAGTTTTTGTTTTCTGTTTTCTCTTATGTGCTATAGACATAATTTAAATATCATAGTGCTGAAAAGAGAAAAATACCTTAACTTTGAAGCTTCATCTGGAAGTTAAATTGTATTTGTAAATGCTTCACTGAACAAAATTTTTCAAATATAATTCAAGTATAGTAATCACATTTAAAATATAATTTTTCTTCGTTATGTCCCATCTGGTCAATACTGATAAGGAGTTCAAAACCCAAGCTATAAAAATCAATGCCACTAAATGTTTATTAATTGTGTAGAAACTTGCTTAGCTTACTGAGCACATTTAATAACATGAATGTATATTGCAAGGTATAGATGCAAATTTTAGAAGATACATTTTAAGCATAGTTAGACTTCACAGAGTTTATAAATATCATATGTATTATTTTATTTAATCTGATTCTACACTGAGAGGATTTTTTCAATGCAGGTAAAGCCTGGGAAAAAAAAGTCAATTCATATTAAAAGTTAGTGGAGCATAGTGGGTAAAGCTGCACACAACCTGCCTTACATAATTTCCCTAAAATTATCAGTAAATTGAAGACATGTCTAATTTTCTTAGACATTATTTTTAACTCCAGTAGCATCATGAACTGATTTAAGCAGCCGGCAGTGCATGAGGCATTCAGGTCAATTAGGCTGGCACAAGAATGTTTCATGTTTTTTCTCAGATCCAGACTCACAAAAGGCACCAGAGAGAGATAAACTGCATTAATGTTATATTTTTTTTTACGTGGATATGCATGGCTTTAGGAAGAGACAGCAACAAAAACAAGGCTTATAATATTAAAACAGCAAGCTGTAAATTAGTGAAAGTGGCAGAGTAGGAATGACTTAATTAGAGGCTTTATGAGCACCTTATTGGGAGGTGTGTGTATAGTTTTTATTACTGTAAATGTTGTTCTGCGAGAAGCAGGCACACTTGAGAATAAAAGAAGTCAGTACTGCTGACAATTCAAAATGATAGACCATAAATTAATTTCTACCTTCAGCAACACAGCCAGAACTTGATCCTGCCACCACATGCTCATGACAAATTTTTGGATATGCCTGTAGCACAAAGGAGTGCCACCTTCCAGAGCAGTTCTGTGAGAGGTAAGCTCCATCTTCTGCCTCCTTCCTCTCTATTTTGTCATTTCCAGTAGGATCTGAGCAAATGTGTTTTGGCACATGGAGGCTGAAAACAGGTACATGCTTTTGCCTGCAATACAGAGGGAAGATAAGTGAACCTTATCCTCAGGACTGTCTTCAAACACGGTGGATATAGGCCGTGCATCCTACTCATCTATGAAGCTTGAGACCAAGCAAAATTTCATCAGCACAGCTATGAATAGAAAGGTTTCACTTTGTTCAAAACTATTCAAGGTTTTTTCTTCTGAACTTTTGAGTAAGCAGTCCTAGAAGCCACATTAGGTCTTTTGTATCGTACATTTATAAACCATCAGTGATCTACTGAGATTTGCTGACTCTCTGTAAGAGGCAGAAGTTGTATATCAGACCTTATTTAGAGTTGCAAAGCTACGTGATGCTAGGATAATAGTGCCTGGCCAGCTGAATGTATGGTTTTCCATTTAAGCATTGATGGGAAGCACCATTATATAACCAAGCTTCCTTTATATGCAAATAAACAAAGTCTTTGCTGTTGTATTTACTTAAATATAAAAATCCATCTGGATTTGAAAATGTCATTATAACCTTTGATAAAGGATTCATTTGGCTTAGTTAGGATTGTGCAATTTACATCTAACCCAAATTCCAAGCAAGTTCCAAATTCCAGTCTTTGAATCTTAAAACTTTTTCTTACAAGTTCACATGTTCTCCAAATTCGAACATTTTGTTTGCTTTGTAGATGTTTGTGAAAATGGTCATGCAATCATGATAGGCTGGTAGGGATATACAAAAACTCTGTGAAGAGAAAATAGGTGCAGGTTATGTAGCAAAAGAGAACGGAAGAACAGACTTCACATACATAATTTTTGCTGTGTAAGCTTGTACTACATTGCAGTGTTCTCAGTAGTGTATCCATAAGTACCAATTCTGATTACTCTTGATCTTAAAAAAGAGTTTTGGGGCTAATATTCCTGTTCTATAGCAAAAAGGAGATTAGACTCCTTATTACTCTCACCAAGGCAGAACAGTGCTGCTTTAGCTGTAATGAGTTGAACTGGGTAGTTTAAAATAGCAAACACATAAGAGGCACAGAAAATGATACGTTTTATTGTTATCCCAAGAGATAAAATTTTAGGATGCTTGTGTTTGTTGATCCACTGGCAAATTTTACTTCAACCTAAATAGCAGGAAGTAAGAAGAGAGAAGTAAGAAGAAGAGAGAAAATGCAAAACGTCAGGCTTGGTGCCTCAGGTAAACTATGGCAGATAGATTTTTGAGTATATCATATTCTATTCTTAGCAATGCTGTTAATGCATTGATAATTAACCTTCTGGAGAAGTCATATTGCTACTGTTATGACCTCAGACTCAAACCCTAGATGCTAGAAAGCCAGGAATTTGTAACACTTAAGACCTTTTATTGAGCAAATGGCAAGCAGAGCAGATTGTGATTCCCCTGTTAGTTGAAGAGCAGACTGTTAGACCCACAACTGAAAGCCCCAACAGCATAGAGATATTTGGGTTCCAGGGTAAAGTGCTGTTTTGAAGAGCCAAATTGACCCTCACCATTGAAAAAAAAAAAAACTTCTGAAATCAGTATTTCACTTTCTAGTCCCAAATCTAACTTGTTAATTAGAAGACAAATATAAAATGGATACTGGGCTTAGTCTGTTAAATAATATTTAGTCTGTTGATAATTTCAGATAAACGCTTAAGTAAGGCTAAACATCATAAAATAGTGCAGGTCCCCCCAAGCCATGTCCTGCAGGCTGAACAAGCCAGCTCCCTCAGCCTCTCCTCACAGGGCAAGTGCTCCAGCTCCTCACCATTTTGGTAGCCCTTCTCTGAGATTGCTCCAGTTTATTGATGTCTTTATTGTATTGGGGGATGAAAACTAGACACAGCATCCAGTTGTGGCCTAATGTGTGTTGAGCAGAAGGAGATAATCACTCCTCTCAAGCTGCTGGCTTTGTTCCTGTCCATGCAATGCATGACACTGCTGACTCGCTTTGCTACAAGGTCTCACTGTGGGCTCATGCTCAGCTCACTCTCTGTCAGCTCTGCCAGGCTCTTTCACCAAAGCTGCTCCCCAGACAGGCAACCCCCAGCCTGTATCATTGCAAGGGGGTCTTCTCTCCTGGGTGCAGGACTTTGCATTTCTCCTTTTCCGTCTTAATCAGGCCATTGTTGACCCATTCCTCCAGCCTATGTAGATCTGTCTGGATGGCATGCTTGAGTATGTTGACTCCTCTTCCCAATTTGATGCCATCTGCAAACTTGACTCCACCACCTGTTCTGCAGTTGCAGCTCTGCAGGCAGAGAAGGAGCTGTTCACCTCCTGCCAGAAGTCACGAGCCTTCAACTTTTCCATCTTGTGAGTCTCCATTTGCACTTGAACAAGTCAAGGCCTGTGGTGTGGCAGCATAGTTTTCCCAGTCTTTCTCATTCTTCTGCTCATCCTCCTTGCTTCCCCCTGTGACTACATTGACAACAGTGGTGACACAACATTGGTGATTTGGGGTCCATCTGTTCTGAACATATCCAAGACTTGTAGCAACAGGAGAAGGGGCAGTTTTTTTAAAACTAAAAGGGGGTAGATTTAGACTAGATACGAGGAAGATTTTTTTTTTTTTTTATGGTGAGGGTGGTGAAACACTGGAACAGGTTGCCAGAGATGCTGTATATGCCCCAGGTTAAGATACAGCTGGTCAGGCTAATACAGTGTGCCTGCAGCAATAAAGACAGTTTTCAAGCTCTTAATGTGAACCAAAAAAGACCAGATAAAGTCAGAAAGCCAAACGAGATGAGGCTTGTGAAAAAGAAGGTGTTGCAGGTCAAAAGTGTCAAAATAGGACAGCAGAGTGTTTGTCCAAAGCCATATATTTTTTTCTCCTGTTCAGATGCTGCACATAGCTGAAACCTTTCTGCCTCTCTTAGCAAACTTTTGTGTTTCAATGGTTGTGGCATACTCTTTGTCAGCATAAGTGCTAAGCATGAAAAAAAGGATCTTCTGAAAAAAATGAGAAAAAGTCCCCAACAGCAATTGTGTTATGATTAACATTTTGGATGCATCAAGAGTAAATCGCTGATGGGATATTTGAGGCTCAAAAATATTTTTTTTCTGATGCATCTTTCAATTAATTTTTTTTTACATGCATTTTATTTTCCCTTTTTGTCTTCACAGCTTCTCAGTTAACCACCTTTACGGTTATTCATTTTTTCTTGGCCTTACATTTTAGTCATTTTGGAAATTTGTTGGTCATGGTTCTGACAGGTATCCAGAAAATTCTAAACTTGCAATTCTAACAGTAATATTCTTAACATATCTTTCAATTTTCTTTAATGTTGAAACTTAAAATAGATTTTGAAATTCTCAAATTACCTGGTTTCCAGACACATTTACTGAACATGTTAATTCTGCTAAAATCTTTTAAACATGCTTCTTTTCTTAGTTTGGAAAGCCTCTCTTTTTAGAGAGGCCTGGATAGATGCATATGTAGAATAGGGTACTTAGTATAGACCTTGAATCTTTGGGGCCGTTGGCAGAATCTCAACTTGTTTCTAGCTTCTTGGCTATGAGAAAAGTAGTGGAAACATGAACTGTGTGGAAACAATGCGCTGTTGCCTGAGACTTTGGAAATTACTAAGTTAATTGAATATTAAATATATAGTCTATTTTTTACAGTGGTAATTACTTCCTATTAACAGATTTGTTATAGCATTCTCCTACACATGCATAAATTAATAGTTAATGAATATAATATTATGCTCCTGTTTATAAATAATAGGATTTTAAAATCCTACCTACACTACTTATTTTAACCAGTTATTGAGTGTATCAATGAAAAAAATTTATGCTTCTCATAACCAGTTTATGTATTCTTTTTTCATACTTTTGACATGATTAGACAGAAAAAATAGATAGGAAAAAAAGCCATTGCAGTATTTATATATATCTAGAATTTTATGGAGAAAGCACTTACATCCATTAAAATTAAGTGTTTTAAAGGTCAAGGCAATATATAAACTCAGAAAACTTTTTGGGACTCACTCTTTCCTTTTCCTCTAAAGAACAATTGCCTCATTTAGGAATAATTGGTATTCACAAAGGAAATGCACATGTTCTGAAACCTAGTAATTTCCAATTGCCAAGATACCTAATGAGTTGTCTTAACAAGATTACCAAACATATAAAAGGAACTAATTGCATTGCATTTAATTCTGAAATCACAACTAGATGCAAAATAGGTTTTGCAGCTGGCGTTTTGCTGGCATTGCAAGACAAAAATGAGGAGGTAGCTAGAGATCAAGGGATCATCCTGCTCAGTTTTCAGGAAGAGTTACTCCTTCCTCCCCAAATAGACATCAAAATTATACGCCATTATTGCTTGAAGAGTGAAACATTTCAACAATCTGTGACATGACGAAGAATTAGCCAAATATATCCATTCTCCTGAAACATCTTTAATTAACTGTCTTTCATTTATTTATTCACATTGTAATGTACTATTCAAATAGCAGGGGACAGGAATTGTTTCATAACATAATTTGGGGGTTATATTTTCCATCCACCTTTTTATCTATGATTTATCATACTGTTTTCACATTCACAGGTACAAATTGTTGCTTATACTCCCCAATATTCAGTGTTTGAAACTCTTCCTTGATTACCAATAAAAATAATAATTTCATTGCTATTTTTAAATATTAATACACTATTTTGCTATTCTCCAAAGCAGGTAAGAAAGCTTATTATCCTTACTGATACATTCATTGTACTCTCACATAATTTCTAGAATTTGATTCCTGCTGTATTTTCAGAGAATACTATCTACCCTGACATGAAATAGTGGATGGTTTTTCTTTTCTTACCTCTGCATTATTGCAGTTATTATATATCTTCCTATTTTCAATATGTTTTATTCAATAAATCAAAACACAGGAATATACTATTTTTTCTTTGATTTTCAAATATTTGTAAATTCTGTTCATGATCTTGGAGTTATGAGGCTTGCTTTAAAGCCATCAGAAATCTCTGAATGGTCTGGTTAGTCTTAAATCTTCCTGAAAAAAATATTTGCTTAGAGTTATTTTCAGTTAGAGGAAAATGCCTATGATAAAACACCATCAACATTTTTAACTGGTTGTATTTTGGTATTATTTAATCAACATTTGAACCTTGGCATTTTTTTAACTTCAAGATGGTTATAAAGGACCATTTTAATTGACACCAGCTAGTGATAGGCTCATGTTACAACAATAAGACAGCAACAATAAGACAAAAGTTCAAGACTGAGGAATAGGAAGGGATGTAACTAAATCTCTTTCCTGTTTCCTTCACTTTTCCCCCTTGTCTCTGCATTGAAGCTGTAAAAAAATTCATTTGGGGGTTCATCACGCTTTTTTGTTGAACTTGTTCTGGAACATTTGAAATATTCTTTACAAATGTTTACCACAGTGTGGTCATCTTCTTCCACAGCCTATGTATGAAACAGTTATATTCTTCTTCAAAAATATTAATTGTTCAAGGTCACCTACAGGAGATTGAATAAATCATTTAGAGGCACTTAAAACTTTTTAGCACAACATTTCTCCGGTCACTGTTTATTAGTGTTGCATGATTATCTACGTAGATCACAAAATATTCCCTCTGTTTCTTATTATTTGACAAATAAGAAGCATATGTCCAATGTGAGAAAAATAATTACATCTGGTTGTTTTATCTTTCTCTAAAAGATCTAGAAAGATTAAATGGAGCTAGTAAGAGTCAGGTTCCAAGAAACACACAACAATGGTGTTCTTTTACTGTGCTAGGCATACCCGTGAAATTCCCCATGAAAGGAACTGTTGCATCTAGAAGTTCAAGGAGAGACAAGACAAGGTCCTGGAATCCTTCAGGATCTTGAAATATGTATAAGAAACAAAAAATTCACAAAATATATGACCTGAAAATAGAGTTCAAAGAGTACTAGATAAAAATATCATGTATGTTTGGATTATTTTTGTCCTTCCCTAAACGTATGCTTATTCTTCTGGTTAAAGAAAGGCTACTGGGATAGACTGACTTTGGTCTCAACCATCACAGCCCTTGTTTTTCCAGTGATGCCAGTGAAATCTTTGAGGTCCATGAACATTTTCACTAGTGTATTGTATGTACGTCTCCAGTCTTTCAAATCATTCAGAGCATGACCACAGGAGTCACAGGAAATCTAACTCAGCCCTTTTACTCACAATTGAGATTTCTGCCATTCAGCCAGCCCTAAGTGCTTCTATTGTTAAGGGCATATATCAATTTCACTTTTAAATTTCTGTTCCAAATAGGTAGTAGGAGAAAATAATGTTGCAGAGGAATAACCAACAAAAGAATTTCACTTGATAATATCTTTCTTTATCTCATATTCTTATTTAAAGATGTTCCATAATAATGATCTTAAATACTGTAGCCGTTGTGAAGATGGGCTCACAATTTTGTGAAGTCCATGTGTAATCCTTCTTCAAGCAAAATGGAATACATTTTTATACTTCTTGACAAGATGTGTGCTATATTTTCTGTAAATACACAAGACTTTTCTTCATCTGAAAATTGCAAATCTAAAATAAATCATGCTTGTAAAATCTTACTATCATATTATTGCTCTACACATCTGTTTGAGACTGCTGTGATTGACTGAAAGGCTTGAGTAAAAATAGGAAAACACACAGCTGCAAGTAAAAGAAAAAAAAAAGAAGCAAACAGTAAAAGACAAATGATGTAAAATATAAACTGCTGTTTCCTCCTCTATCTCACCTTTACACACTCTAATTCCTGTATTGGATTTTTGCATTTCAACAATATTTCCCCTAATCACTTGTCATTGTTATTCCTTCCTTCTCTGTTGGACTGGCTGATTGTACTGTTTGACACGGGGGGAATGGTGCAGAGGCCCTGATCCAAACAGAACTCCCTTTGCCTTGAAAGAGTTTCTGAAGACACAATATTGCTTTCCTAATCCTTTTGAGGAAGTTAGCAGAGCTGCTCTATTCTCTTTTCATTATCTTGCCATTTTACTTCTGCTTCTTTAAATGTGACTTGTCCATTTTAGACAATGTTAGTGATCATGCCTAGACATTGTCTTAGAATAAAACAATACTTAGCAAAGGAGAGACAGAAAAAGCAATGCTTGCATACATCCCTTTGAGGGGTCTTTCAGTACCACAAGTCTTGGCAGAGGAAGGCACACAAGTACATCCATTCACCTTGGTACCCAGGGGCCTCTCAGAGATGCTGCTCTACAGAGATGGAATGGAGGGGCAAACAAAAAAAAGCCTTTTTTAAGCCTTGGTTAGACAGTTTTATGTCTTGGTCACCTTATCTTCAAACTTATGTGCATTGATTCTGAGGACGCATAACTTGATCCCGTTTCCAGAGTGGTGATGCAGCCATGTGCTGTCTGCTATCTTTGAAGTGCCCGAGTGCCTGACTACTGACAAGTGAGACTGTGAGGCTCACCTGCACGGTGTAACTAGCAGTATCAAAACTGTTGTTCAAAACTTTTTTCTGGGGAGCTGGTATTTATATTTTATTATTTTAGAAATTGAAAAGATATAAGAACATGTGCTGAAGCACTATTACAGTTAAAAACTGCCTCCAAGGAACACGTTTATATGAACAATACATTGGCACTGTCCGTTTCAATCACAACAAATCTGTTAAGCTATTATTTAATTTTTTATTAAGTGATATTCTCAAAATAGTTGTTCTTAGCCTTTGCAGAATCCAAATAAAAGAATGTCATAAAACTGTAGAAGTAACTGCAGATTCTGGAAGACATAAAGCATTTGACTTGTCAGTCGACCTTCAGCACACAGAATTAGCATAAGCAAAAAACCCTGTGCATAACTAAATGACATCTACTCCTACAGTCCAGACGCAAGAGAAAATGAGATAACATATACCCCTACAAATTCGTAGACTCTACAACAAGGAAACATCCAATAAAAATGATTGTAATGTGCCCCCTGGGTTCCCACTAGTGTATATCTAGCTATAACAGTGGAAAAAAAAAACATTGAAATTTACTACCTCCTTTCTGTACTGGGAAATAAAGTAAATGCAAACATTGTTAGCCTAATGCAAGCATGCACAGGAGCCTCTGCATGCTTATCATATTAGCACTCCCACAGTGTACACTGTTAGATGGTTAGCGGGAGGATTGTGAGACAATGAGAGGAGCAAAGCAAAGCATATTTTTTCTCTTTTCAGACTGGATACAAAGAATATTTTCTGCAGGGCCATAAGACTATAATTACCACGCTACAGTATTAATAATTCTGTAAAAAGTCAGATTCTTCTCTCTAAGTTGCTTGATGAGAACAAGCCTGGAACCACTATGTCCAGGAAAAAAGAAAGATGAAAAAATATCTAAATAAATAAAATGAAATTGATTATTCTAAGCATATGTGCTCATAGAATTTTAAGCCATTTATAACACTTGTGAGAAGACTTTACATTTATTTATTTATTTACATTATTTGCATTTAAGTCATTTGTAACACTTGTGAGAAGAGTTACTTGTAGTGTTAAAAGAAGTGATCAAAGAAAAATACTGTCCTCTTGCATACAAAGTTTCTAATAGTCGTATCTTTATGTGGTTAAAGGTGCAATGATATCTTGCTAACATTTTCTGAAAAGCCCTTTCAACTGTAGTTAGTATGAATGTTAATGAACTGAGCTTTTTCTGATAAATATGGTCATCTTTTTCTAGATACTTTTCTTAGGATTAAGTGAATTCTCTAATTCTAGCAGCTTTTCCCAGTAAATGTGTCAGCTCTTACTAGAGCAAAAATTCAGTTAATTTTCCAATTCATGTTGCAGTCTAGAGAGTGAAATGATGTGATTAGAAATGGGTTGAATGCTGCAACAAAGTGTTTGTGAATATTTGTTTGAATACAATAATGAATTTGTCTTGGAGCAGGATAGTCTTGAGGCACCTCAAATGATTTTTTTTTCTCCTAAGAAGCTGTTGAAACAAAAATACTCATACTGAAAGCTTTTTGTGTGCAGAGAAATAACAAGACAAAACCTAAACAACAATATTTGTTCTGAATAAGAAAGAGGAACCTGTAGTTTGCTTTATATTCAAGGCGTGAGAGCAAACCATAGATCACATAGTTATTCAGTAAAGTGATATAAAAATGTGACAGCTGTTAGAGTGTTTTATGCCATTAGAAATGGTAATTAACATTACAGTCTTTGTCTATTCTTTGTAACAACATCTGGCTGAACCTCCATTATACTATATAACGTAAATTGTGTTTAAAAACATACAGCACCTGCAACACTTACATGGAGAAAGTGATTCTCTCAAGACTTCTTGACATGTTCAGATGTCAGATCTGAAACCTTTTGGACAAGCTTGTAATTTATCTCTTTTTACCTAATGTATTGGGTTGGAAGCCAAGCAGATCTGATGAAAAGCATAAATGTTTATATGAGCTATTTTTTGCAAGACACTGGGAAAAACTAAACCCAAGATTTTTACATTATGAATCACACATATGTATGCAAGAGGAAGTTATGGTTCTTAAAGAATAATTGTTTAGAATATATATGTATAGATATCTACATATCTGTATGTATACATATGTTGCAGATGGAATCTCTCACATGGCTGTGATTTGGCAGTAATTTGAGCTTTACTGAGGGTGTGAGGCAAAGCAAGGATTGTTAGCAACTTTAAGGGTTGCTTAGAATAGTGACTTAATTACAGATTCAAGAATGACAAGGACCACGCTAACTTACATGGCATTTACATACAAAGCATGAAAAACTCAGAAAAAAAACAGACAAACAAACACACAGACAAACAAATAATCAGCACGCAATATATGAATTCAGGGAAATATATAAGCAGGGGTGATAGTGTATAAAAAGGTTCTCTCTTCTCCCTCTGTAAAAGAGGCAGATACAGGAGACTAGCCTATAGTTAAAAGTTCCCCCTTTCTTTCACTAGTTACAGTAAATACGATGCCTTGGCATTCCTGATGATTGCTGAGCCTCGAGCAGTAGAACTTCACCCAGGCCTAATGTGGCTTCTGCGGGCAAATGGTCCTGAGAGGCGGCCCAGCTCAGGGGAGACAGATGCTGGGGTCACAGCCCGCTGCCATCCAGGAGAGCGCAAAGAGTCTCCCTTTTGGTTTGCTGTTTATATGGTCTGAGATAATTGACTTTTGTGAAGTACTTTTCCACTTTGGCCCACCTCAGACACCATAATGTGTTGCACTAATTCTCACAGTGTGTCTGCCTTACGCACAGCTAAGAGATGATTTACATTGTTTGAGGTGGGTATGAGACACACTGAAGGTTGTTCATCACTCTGAGACGCCACTAACAACGGGAAACAGGGATCAGAGATGCCAGGGAGGCATCACAACCTTGAATTCCCTGTTTCACAGTGCATTTCTGTCTTGTGCTGTGTCCTTGGAGGGTGAGAATAATACCAGGCACCAAGTGTCTGGGAAGAGAGGGGTGCTGCCACCACCACCACATGTATCTATATAGACCTATACATATATTCTACATACATACATGTGTATTCCACATATGTGTCTGCATACATGTATGTATGTATGTATGTATGTATGTATGTATGTGGAAAATAAGTAGAACATATATTTTGGGTTTTGGTTTCAGTGGAAATTATGCCAAGATTAAACCCCCCTGCTAACTTTTAAAGCAATGCACATCAGAATTTACTTCAATTGTTCCAACACTTGTTTGGTGTGATTATTTGTTGTCAACATTTTTGTAGAAGCCATGGGCTTATGCTCTTATTCTACTAAAGTTCACCCAGAAGCAATTATTTTGCTACTGTGTTAGTTAGGTGAATAATACTTTCCTTAAGAACTAAACCGGAAGATTATTAAATGGAGTGCAAAAGCACAAAGAAAAATAAAAGCAGTCCAAACCATACATGTTTGTATGTCTTTGCAGATGCCGTAAGTAATATTCTGCTGCTGAATTTTAGCTTGCAAGCTGACAACAACTGGAGTCTGAATTTACATCAGGAAGTTACATCCAAATCTTGTGCACAGAACTGCTTTCTCTCATTTATATCAAACAGGTACAGCGCATCAGTGTTTGGTTTTTGGGGTTTTTTTGCTTTACAATTATTTGAAAGGAGAAAGACCTGTTGAAGGAGAGAAGAAGGTATAGTCTTACATGTGAGCAATGCTGTTTCATCACCTGGCAGCACTTATACTTACAGTCTTGACAGCTTCATGCTACTACCTTAGATATTACAAAGTTATGATCAAATAATACAGCTACTGTAAATTGTGTCAAAGAAGTCTTCTCAGAGATTCTAGTAGTAGCATTGGGTTTACTATACTAAAAGATTCCCCTTTAGTTTCCTTTAACTATCTGATGCATACAGAAATAAGACTCCTTTGAGAAGTTTCCTTGGCAGACAGTAGAATCAGATGCATATGTATGTTTATGATGCATTACTTTGAGACTTTGTGAAAATAAATGAAACGAAAAATGGCTGGACACCCAGAATGATATTTCTATCACATTTTATCTTGTCTATTTTTTTTATAGCTTCTAAAAACTGGAGTTGGTCAACATTTTCAAGGAAAAAAAGTTTCTGTAGCCACTTACATTGGAGAAAAGCTTGTCACAGAATCACAGAATGTTAGGGATTGGAAGGGACCTCGAAAGATCATCTAGTCCCATCCCCCTGCCTGAGCAGGAACACCTAGATCAAGGTAATTGTCCAAGGTAATTGTAGTAGTAACAGTAGTAGTAATAGTCATGGTGATACTAATAGGGTTAGTGATAGTAATAGTGACAATAGTAACAGTAACAGCAATAGCAATAGCAATAGTAATAGTAGTAGTAATAATAATAATAATGCTCAGATGTGGAGAGATGTTGTATTCAGAGGAGAGAACCTTTTGCCAATTATCAGTTTTCAGTTATATAAATTCCACTTTTCTTCCCAGGAAGGCAGACTGATACTGTTGACCTTTGACAGAAAAGAGATGTAAAACTGTCAGTGATACTGCATTATGGAAAACAAAGCCAAAAGCACTAGAATATTCATTGGTGGATTGCTATATAGGTTAAAAGGAGCAGGACTGAGCACTTTACCAAAAGTAAGAAAAAGGAAGGGAAACTGTTGATCATCATATTGTTTAAGATCTGTTGCCGTACATCAGTGAAATTAAGGATACTATACTATAACTACACTATGAGGATAAACATATGAAAGAGCAACTGCATATTCTGCTCTTCTGTTGGAAATCTGCATCAGTTTATCAAAGCGTGCTTCTTGCTACTGTGAGACAGGAAATTAAATTTCCATCAAATGCAAGTTTTCTGACTGCTGGTGTTTAGTAGATGATGATAGTTGTTCAAGCAGATGTGTAGGGAGATCGCTGAAAGTGGGGACTCCTTGGCCTTTAGCAAGGCTTTTGACACCATGTCCCACAACATTCTCCTAGAAAAGTTAGTGCTCATGGCTTAGACAGGAACACCCTTTGCTGGATAAAAAACTGGATGGATGGCCAAGCCAGAGAGTTGTGGTGAATGGAGTTAAGTCCAGGTGGTGGCCGGTCACCAGTGGTGTTCCCCAGGGATCGGTTTTGGGGCCTGTCCTGTTTAACATCTTTATCAATGACCTGGATGAGGGGATTGAGTGCTCCCTCAGTAAGTTTGCTGATGATACCAGACTGAGGGGGTTTGTTGATCTCCTTGAGGGTAGGAGGGCTTTGCAGAGGGATCTGGACAGGCTGGACTGATAGGCTGAGCCCAACTGTATGAGGTTCAATAAAGCCAAGCACCAGGTCCTGTACTTTGGTCACAACAACCCCCTGCAACGCTACAGGCTCGGGGCAGAATGGCTGGAAAGCTGCCCAGCAAAGAGGGACCTGGGGGTGCTGGTCGACAGCCAGCTGAACATGAGCCAGCAGTGTGCCCAAGTGGCCAAGCAGGCCAACGGCATCCTGGCCTGCATCAGAAACAGTGTGGCCAGCAGGACTAGGGAAGTGATTGTGCCCCTGTACTCGGCACTGGTGAGGCCGCACCTTGAATACTGTGTTCAGTTTTGGACCCCTCACCACAAGAAGGACACTGAGGTGCTGGAGCGGTCCAGAGAAGGACAACGAAGATGGTGAAGGGTGTGGAGCACAGGTCTTACAAGGAGCAGCTGAGGGAGCTGGGGTAGTTTAGTCTAGAGAAGAGGAGGATGAGAGGAGACCTTATCACTCTGTGCAACTACCTGAAAGGAGGTTGTAGAGAGGTGGGTGCTGGCCTCTTCTCTAAAGTAACAAGTGATAGGACAAGAGGAAACAGCTTCAAGTTGCGCCAGGGTAGGTTTAGGCTGGATATTAGAAAAAATTTCTTCACTGAAAGAGTGATCAGGCATTGGAACAGATTTCCCAGGGAAATGGTGGAGTCACCATCCCTGGAGGTGTTCAAGAAACGTGTAGATGTGGTGCTTAGGGACATGGTTTAGTGAGTTAGGTGGTATTGGGTTGATGGTTGGGCTTCATGATCCTTGAGGTCTTTTCTGTCCTTAATGATTCTATGATTCTATGACTTGAGAAATAGTATGTGACTTTTCAGAAATATTAAGTTCTTAGAGTTCCTAGAGTTTTTGTGAAAGATTTTGGGTTTTTGGAAACCGAAGTTGTCTTGTTTAAGGAGAAAATTTCTGAAGTGGTTCTGTTTGAGTCGTTTGAAGAGAAACAGGAGTGTCTTTGGTTCAATAAACTTGAAACCCAACAAGATTACATGTTCTTTCTGTGTAGGACTACTCTTCATTTTCACAGTAAGGTCAACTCAGGGCTTCCTCTGCAGCTCTGAGATGCCTATGGAAGTCTTCAAGATTCTGCCTTAAAGTTCGGATCATCCCAAAAGTGAGGGAAATCTTTAATTTATATAATTTTTTTGATTACTTCTGTCTTCTCAAAACTCAAGTAGACAAAAAAGTTGTTCCTGGATCAGTCAAAATCTGTTCATGGTCCTTTCTCCATTGCATTTGTGAAGCTCTAGAGGAGTATTTCCTAGGTGCTGAAGACTGAGCAGCACTTGAGGATCCGCTTTTTTCTGTGGATTTTCCAGTTGTCTTGTAGAAATGCCTGGTAAATTAGAGATTATTTTCACCACACCATGGAAATTTATGTTTAAAAATACGAAAACCTAAACCCCCAAATTAGGATGGAAATCTAAACCCTCAAGCAGGCCCTTTCTTGTTTCTAGTTATCAAAGAACAGTTATTTGCCCAAATTGAATAATAAAATGTACATCCCAGATAGTTTTCCTTATTCACTGAATCTACCATTTTTCTTGAAATTTCACTTTTTAGTTTTCCTTTCCATTTAGCTGTAATGCACTTTGATAGCAGACCAATCTTGGTCTACTAATTCTTATGCCACTGAAACTGATGGGGCATCTCTGTACATAGAGAGTTTGACCCTGTTGAAAAATGCAGAATTATACCTTCTTCAGCAAATAGCAGAGTTGCAGAGACCATTCATCATTAGGCCATTCATTCAGCGTATAGTATTACGCCCTTAAAGTGCACATTATGTGAATATGTTAGATTTGTAGCTTCACTCAAACAGTATTATTTTTTTTTTCAGCTGTGTGTATTTGTTTTCCATTCTTAACTATTGGTAACTTTACAGTTGATCCCTGCTTTCATATTTGCTTACATTTATTCTCATTGACTTTCATAGAGTATGCCTGAAAACATAATCCAATTGAGGTTCTTACCAAGGTTTGAAAGAGAATAAGCAGAACTAAAACAACAAATTTGTGATGTTCCTTGACTTATATCTTTCAGATTAAGGTCTAATATTTTGCCTTCAGTCCCACAGAAGTCAATAAAGTGCTGTGTATTGTAATTATCTGCAGTGGTTACCTTAAAAATTCGTCAGATTACATTTTTAGAAAGTAGCAAATTCCAAATGCTAAGTGAGAGGGCTTCTTTGGAAACTAAGTCACCTTTTTAGTGATTTCCAAACTCTTATAACTGTTGCTCTAAGATCAGCTAGGCTGACTAGTTTGGAGAGATGGTCTTTCATTTTGCATGCTTTTTTTTTTTTAAAAAAAAAGAAGAGCAGTAGCAGCAAAAGTCCATGACTTTGAGTTCTTGTAAGCTTTTACAGCTAGAAATTTTGCAACACACCAAAAAAGTATGTCGACATAATAAAACCTAAGGACTGGAACTGATATTAATGCCCTAAATACAGAGACTATATACCTGTTTATTAGAGCTTGTTGGTGTCTAGTGAATGGATTCATCAGATTGCAGAGCACTGAAGTCTTGCCTTTTTCTCAATCTCACCATGGACTATAACAAGTGCTAGAAGATAATGGCTGGTTTTCTCAGTTTCAGGCAAACAACAGAAAATACTGCTGTTCTCCTGGCTATTGTCTTTATCTTTAAATAATCCTAGCTGTAGTTTTCTTGTAATCCTATTCTGGTTAATTCTCTGCAAAAGGCTGTAGGTGAGCTGGAAGTACACCACCTTTCCTGGCAGTAACTTCTCTAAAATGGGCAGGCTTTTTGTTTCTATTTTGTTCTGCTGTTTCGGTCCTGCTCAGCCCTTCCATTCCCAAGTAATGGCAAAATGTTGATTATAAACATGAAAAAAACCCAAACCAAAACTTGTAAATGGTTCTGTGATTTTCTCGAGATGAAATGTTTTTTTTTCCTCTCTGGTGGTTGAACCACCACACTTATTAACAGTGTCAAGCAGCCCAGATTACCTCAAATTGCACTGTGCCTGGTGAGTCATGCAAACTGATGCTTAGAAACCCATATCTTTGTTTTATTCTTTTATCAAATACAGGATTATAAAAACAAACAAGTTGGCACATGAAAGTGCCAGCCCCAGCCTACTTTTCCAGAAGACTATGTAGTTAAAATAACTGGTACAAAAATATGTGTCTGTGGTACAATATTTGCTTAGTTGAAGCCATTAATATGAAAAGGCCCCATACTGGTGAAAATAATATTAAAGTATTTAATACTCTGGGCTTTATTAAGCAAACCTTTTCCCTCTGCTTCCATAAATCTCTCAGTGTGCCAAATCCTTTCTTTCTCTCTAAAAGAGCTTCTACTGTATGCAATAACAATTTATTTTCAGACAGTGCTGTCCTCAGGGACAATGCTGCTTCTTCCCTTTTCAGAGGGTACCACACTGCTTACTATTACTATAGTAATATAAACAATTCATAAGAAGTTTCCTGTGTTAGTAGAAAAGTATGCACATGCATCTTCAGAGACTTCTCTCACAAATGCAGTTTGCCTTATAGCAAAGAAACTCGTAAAATATTTGGAGATTAAAATACACAAGCCTTTTTCTCCCAATTTTTCATGCTATTATTATTTTATGTTACTACTGGGCCAATGGAAATTGTACAATGTGCATTAATTTAAAAACTGAAATATTGGGCTTTTTATTGGTTCTAGGATTTGAACTTTTGTTCATTGAGGCTAGGATAAAGAAAGGGTAGGGACGAATAGTAAGAAATACTACAGAGTATTCTGTATCTGCCACTCTTTATGTCTCTGGATATTATCTGTTGGATACAGGCAGAAGAGAGGTCCAGGACCATATAATACTTGCTATCTAGGAGAGTACCTTGATGTGATGGAGAGTATGATGAGATGCAAGAATTGCTGTTCCTCTGATTGAAGGCCATTGATCAAAATGAATGGTTGGGTTTATTATCTTCGTGCAAGGCTTAACAACTTGTTAAGTTATTCCTAGTTGTGTAGTAAAATGGCATATCAAATCATCCATTTCATTTCAATATGGGCAGGATGAAACCCTCAGTATAACCCATCGTCTCCATCCAGGTGGCTTGCCACAGATAAGCTAGTGTCTGACGTACCCTATTTATACTTGCCTGACCTGAAGCTGGTCTTACCTGTACCAGTGTAAGACAGAAATCAAGCTAGCACAAAGAAGCAGCAGGAAAGATAACTGTGAGGCCTCTGAAGCTGAGGAAGAAAAATTAGAAGAGGGTGTCCCACTTTGCCCACTCCTCACCTTGGTGTTTAGTTCTCCATGAGCTTTTAAAATTATTTTTATTTTTAATTCATCAGAAATATGAATCAGAAAAGTTTTAATCACCACACAAAACTAAAAAAAATTAAGGATTTTTTAAAATATTAAGACTGACATAAATGCCATGGAACTTTACATTTAATTGCCAGACATTATGTTAGAAAAGAAAGCCAGCATTTCTTATATCAAAAATTCATTTTGCCAATGTAACTGAATGCACTCACCATTCAGCTATTACTGAAATCTTCATATCTGTGTGCACACAGCAGAAAGGGAAGTTATTCTGTTTTTTTTTCCTTTTCCTCAGTACACTGTTGTGTGCAATCCAGTATGTAACAGGCTTGTCTTAATCAGTTACCCTGCCAGTTAGCACTCTGACCTTTACAAGATTCCCTTGGCTTTTTGTGAGAGGCAGATGTCAGTATCATTGGTTAACGATGCTGTATGATTTTTCCTTGGAAGACAGCCAAACTGTATAAACTGCTCTTCAGAGAGAATATATATGTTACTTAAGATCTCATCATTTTACTTGTCAAAGCCTGCAGCATATGTCAACAATGGTTAGGCTACCTTAGGCGCTGAAGACCATTCTGACTTAGGATTTATTGGAAGGTAAAAAATAAAATCTACTTTTTAGCTATGCAATTTTTTTGCACTCATAAACATGCTCATTTCTAATAAAACACTACCATCTTGTTTTTACAAAGCTTTTAATTTTGCAAAGCATATTTAATTGTAAGTGCTGAGGTGCACTTACCATGAATCATATGCTTAAATAAAATTATTTAAAATATAGTTAAGGAACAATAATTAAAGAAACAACAAAATGTAACATTTTTATTCTTGTTTTGCTACAGGACTATGTTATAGATTTTAGCATCTTCAGCAACATAAACTGAATTATCAGTGACTGCATTGCATTGGGAGTACGATTTTCCACAGTGTAAGTGTGACATGGTGGAAAGCTACCATAAAAGAACTGTTTCACTGCTACATAAAAGGTGTGAAATTTCCAATCATAATACACAGAGATCTGATTCTCTGAGTTCTCAGGAATCACCTCTTTTTCTTCAGGAGAAAAAGAGTATCTTGTAATTAAAACAGTTAAAACCAATAGTTTTTAATGACTAGTTAATAAAGTGTGTAATAAACTTACTTCTTAGACGTGTCTAAATAAAAAAATCCTACATGTGGAACCACCCTCTTCCTGGTGAAGTTAAAATCCTAGAGCTTTATGAAGCTTGTCAAAATAAGAGTCAACACTGAGCATCTTACAGAGTTAACAAATCACACAGTTATAGTGGGTGGCAGGGACAATGGTTTTCTACATATGCAGTTGATATAGTTTATGCTGCAGGGCTCCTAGGGCCCACGGGAGGACAGGTTCTTTTGCATTTCTGAGCAAAAGCTCTGTAATGGGAGCTCTCAGGTTGCCCCAAAATCAGGTCTTCATATCTTTGACTATCCAGTGGCACAGTCTAAAGATGTAGTTTGGGTTTTTCAGTACCCGAATGACTCACCATCACTACTCACACTTTAAGCAAATAGATAGCTGTTATCATAATGAAGGATCAATGCAATTGGTTTTTAATTTTTCTAATGTAGAGTTAATGAGTCACAGTTGCAGTGATTCTAAACCAGTGTCTCAGTGTACACCTCTTAAGTACAAGGGTCTAATTTCCAGTTTACTCCCAAACAATTAATCTCCTTGAAATTTCTGCAGTAGGTGGCTACCCAGTCATTTCCTTATGTGTCTGTGCAAGTTGGGGAGCCTGGCTAGGGCTTCACTGCAACTGGGAAAAGCATATTTCTAAGGTGATCACAATGTCTAGGAAGTTGGATGGTGGCAGTGGTAGTGTGCGACCTCCAGGCTACTCTACCAGCTTTCCTGACCTGAATTATGAGTCTTGACAAATTTTTCACATCTTTTCCCCTAAAAGAAGGTACTGAGGACTGCTGGTCATCTGGAACATCCTTCTAGAAGTCCATGTTTTAAAGGATATTCTGTTTGTGGGGCATAAGGTGTGGACCAGAAAGAGGTCATACTGGTTTAGCATGCCACTTCTAATACTTACAAACCTTTGGAGATAAAATAATGTCAGTTCTCAGAGTCATGTCTCAGCCTGGTGCAGCCCTGTATCCCTTTCACAGCCAGAGAGCCACAGGGAGTTCAGGATGGAAACTGAGTGCTTGGAAATGTCCCTAAATGGGGACAACTCCTATGTTTTCTTCCCTGTGCTCCTCTTTAGAATACTAATGTCTGATGTTTAAAAGTTACTAGTAATATCTTTTTTATTTTGTGGTTGGTGTGGACTATTCTGAATTCAAAAATGCTCTGTCATGCTATCTAGTGGCTAAATCAAACCATGATTGTCCTATCAATGTTGTATTGTGGATGGAGTACTTAAGAACTTATATGTTCTGTTTTTCAAAGATAAAGCACCACATAAAAGTTGACATTTTATAATTTTATCCTCTTGTGCACAGGTTTTTTTAAAGAGAGATTTTCTGAAACTTAATTTGGATTGAGGTAATGATTAGTGCTCTTCAGTATTGCTGATTAAATATAGTAAACTCACTGTTTTAGACAAGAAGATCAATGTATTATTTGTAGATAGCAAAGACAATCCATCACCGTAATGATTCAATAACCTTCAGTGTTTTAAATTCAACTACTTTACCCTTTGTGAATAGCTCTTTTGCATAATGCTCTTTCACTTTCTTTTAACCATTCTAAGTGACCATTTGTCTTCCAAGTGTCCTGTCAGGTACACTGAAGATATTTCTTGGTATGCAATGTTACAGAAAAAAACATTATAATAAGAAATAAATGGAACTTCAGGTAAATAACTTTAATGTTGTGACACAAAATGACACAAGATCTGAAACTCAAAGCTGAAGCTTGGGCCCAATCATGGAGCTGCACCAGCATGAAGGAGAAACATGCAGTGACTGAAGGAATCAGCGTCAACCTAAGGGCTGTCCTGGGTTAAGCAGAGACGGAATTAACCTTCTTCATAATAGCTAGCGAGACGCTGTGTTTTGGATTTGTGCTCAGAAAAGTTGATAAGGAAGGAATGTTTATAATTATTGCTAGGATATTCCAAGGTTGTTCAGCCTCTTCACTCTTCGCAGATAGGGTGGGGGGGCTGGGAGGGCACAGCCCCAGCTACTAGCCCCTGATTTGTTCTTCAGTTACTAGATTGAGAACAAGAGTGACCAATAATCTGTTCCATAACATACACGTCATGCCCAGTATATAGGTGAGGACTGCCAGGAAGATCCCTTCTTTTGGTTCCGGTGACTTTCGTTTTCAAATTTCTCCTGGCTCCAGGTGGTCTCTCTCCCAAGGCCTTCCTCTGTCCCTCCCACCCCAGTTGGCTCTCGGTCTGGGACACTCGGAGTGTTATCTCTGGTCTGTGAGTGTGGTGTTTCAGGACCTTCCCCCCTGCTCCAGGAGGTTTCGGGACCCCTCCCTGCTCTGGGGTCGACTCCCCCTGTTCTGGGATTGTTAGCTGGGAACAGGCTGAGTCTTTATCATTGGGTGGGGAGGCAGTATCACTGTGTATCACTCAGACTCTTCCTTCTCTGGGATTGTTAGCTGAGAACAGGCTGAGCCTTTGGTGATCGGGTGGGGGGGGGCAGTGTCACTGTGTATCACTCATTTGTATATTTGTATATAGTATTATTTTCAGTATTATTGTAGTTGAGTTATTAAATTGTCCTTATCTCAACCCATGCAACCTTTTTTCCATTTACCCCTTTAATTCTCTCCCCTATCCTCAGGTGGGGCGGGAGTCGTGTGAGAGAGTGTGTGTGGTTTGGCCCCCAGCCAAGGGCTAGCCCATCACAGGGTTGCCTACCTGTCTTTTGCTAGGTGTCAACTACTCAAACAGTATTTTAACTCAGATTAACTAGTTATTTTTTACTGGGGAAATATTCTTTGTTTCATTAAAGACAGAGAGAGAGAGGAAAAAAATTTCAGTCATGTCAATAAATATGGATCATGTGAAAGCTTGATGTGAACCTTTCAGTTGACTCACCTGCATGCAATTGGATGCAATTCTTTTTTAGGAAAGGAGTCCAAGTGTTCTCTAGAAGCTATTCAGGATTCTTGGTAAGGAAGATCCAACTCACTTTTTTTTTTATGCTAAAATATAATTGAGACACTAGTTGGAACAAAAATAAATCTGCAAGGATACCTGTACAATTAACATATAGTGTTTATGTTTATTATCGTATTTTTCATTGTACTTCAGATGAATTTCCAGCACTTTCCAGTGAGCCACATATCCAGCAAAATGTATCGCAAATACGATCTTAGGGAAAAGCAAGCAAGATAATTTCTGAAAAAAATCTGTGCTCTTTAGTGTCTTTGGATGCCTGGCAGTGAGGTCATATTTTGTGAGACTCATAACAATTTTGACTGTCTTGGGAACCTGACAATATGAATTTCTGTTGGTGTACCTCCACATAGAGGTGCCACATTAGGAGGCAATATGGGAACTGTCAGGGAGCAATGCTTGCCAGTAAAGTAGACAGAGTCTACTTTCACATGTAGTTCATGGACAAATGATCTCGTCTCATGTAATTGAACAGAACCATACTGCTCAGAAATTGCATTCATTGCTTGATTTGTACCCGATTGCATCTCACAATATAAAGTTCATCAAAAATAACCCATTTCAGCAATACTTTCAAAGTCCCAGTTCTCCACAAAAATAGGATAAATATTAATCCAAATTATATTTTATTTTACAAAATATTTCATATGGAAATACATGCACATATGCTTTCAGTAGTACTTCAACGGGTAGTAATTCTATCTATATAGGACGAGGTGAACAAAACATACACCTGTAGACAGATCAAACAATTGAAGGAAAATATTACTCAGTTTGTCAAATATAATTCAACCATTTACTGCTATTTGATTTCCAGAGAATGGGGAAATTCAGTGGGATTATGTTGAAGAAAAATGTCAAAATTAGCCAAATAAATTATTTTAATGTATAATGCAGACAGCTCTGCTATAAAAGCATGGCAGATTGTTTAAAAGAGGTATGTCTATTCCTGTGCTTGTGTTTATTCATTCATATTTCTGTCTAGTTGTGTTTATGCTTTTCAGAACATTTTGTAATTCTTCATGGAACACTGAAGAAAATGACATAATGAAAGATCTTGTCTTCTCTTTAATAGATCAGTTCCTCAATGTTGTAAATATAGTTAGAAGATCAAACATTACATTGGCTTTACCTGTAAATGCCTCCAAATGGTAAAAAGTAGGAAAAAAATAAACAGAAAGACAAGCAGTGAAATATTCGGTCCTGAAATGCACAGTTCTGAGCAGTGGGTAATCTGGAGATGTGGGTTTTATAGTAAAAGTTGTGGTAAAATTTTATAGTGCAATATCTGGCCATTACTGTAGATGAACTTAACTCTTTTAATATACTTGCATTTCAGCTCTGCCAGTAATACTAAATCAAGATTGTTGCTACAAAAAATAACAGAATTGTAGAATCATAGAATGGTTTGGGTTTGAAAGGACCTTAAAGATCATTGAGTTCCAACCCCCTGCCATGGGCAAGGACACCCTCCACTAGACCAGGTTGCTCAAAGCCTCATCCAGCCTGGCCTTGAACACCTCCAGGGATGGGGCATCCACAACTTCCCTGGGCAATCTGTTCCAGTGTCTCACCACCCTCACAGTGAAAAATTTCTTCTTATTTCTTCTATTTTTTTCCATTACAGCATCAGAGTCAAAATAATGAGAACAAAAAAACCTTACTTTTTCCATGCAAAACTCTTTATTCATATTGAACAATGTTGATAATTACACATACACGATAGCTTTTTGCTTTTTCCGTTGCCTTTAGTACTCAGTAGGCACTGAATCTGGCCTATCACAACCTACGTGCAAATTACACATGTACACTTGAGAACATTTCACATCCAAACTTGCAGCTGAGGGTGATTTTTTTGTTGCTTAGTAGTAAATCTTTGGAAAATAAGGTTTATAATTAAAGTGCCGATACAGCTATAACTGTAGAGGCATAAACAGTGTGTCTATAAATAGTGCAGTAACTGCAGTGGCAGCCTTTGTCAAGTGGTTTGTATAGGACAGCTAGGCTGTGGCAGCTGATGTGGTGGGAGAAATTATGTTGAGGCCTGCTGATCAATTCCTTTTTGATGTTATTATTAAACCTTTTTCTTCTTCAGCAAGAACTGACATTAGCTTTGTGTTCTGTCATGGGGACATTGCTTGAAATGGACAATTTCAATTTAACTGAAGTACACATCTAAATTTCAGTAAAAGAACAAATTATACCTGGCAGACCTTGGCCTTGACATTTAAAATTACACCATACCTGGTTATACACAATGGTATTTAGAGACATACAGGACTTAAAAAGGGGAGTGAGTTCACTAGAATATTCACAAAATTCAACAGAAGTGGTAAGAAATAATGGAGGCATTAGCCAGAGTAAGTGTTACTGTAGGTTAATCTGGAACAAGTAATGTATTGTGTAAGCTTTAAGCATTTAGAGTTCTCATGAAGAAACTGAAAAGTACATGTTAGTAAATTAGAAACAGCATTTAACACATCCTCTGATGTCAAGATACGCTGTTTGACATCAGTTAATATGTTATACAAGAAGATGTATCAGCATTTTTTTTTTTGTTTTAGAACTATTTTTTCTCCCTTAATTGTCAAATCATTCCCGTGATCCTATATTATGGAACATTTTGTGAGAGAAATCCAATCACTTTCTCTGTTTCGAGCCAAAATTTATTAAAGGTCCAGTGATGTAATGGTGGTCTGTGATGGCATATTTCATCTTACCTAGACAATGCATCACTAAATGCACTTTAGGACCAAATTTACCCTGCTTTTCTGTCTGTCTTTCATCCTACCTACCATCTTCCTTTGCCTTACAGAGGACGGTGGTGGGGCTTGATTGGCTGTACCTGCGCTAGCAGATTTGGCAAGGTCTGTGTGCAAACTTGAGCCCAGTGTAGGATCATCTGTACTTTTTAACTGTTAAAACACATCCTGGTCTCACTGTGGCCAGCTGTCAGTGCCTGGGTATAGTTTGAGACATAGTGCAGGTCAGGGACTGATCCCCATAGACTACATGTAAAAAGTCATCCTATAGCATGGGGAAGGGAATTGAGCCATGAAACTCTGCCATGTCACTGGCCTTAAGTTGCAGGAGCAGACCCTGCCTGTTTCACTTAAAGCACAGCCAGTTGGCTTTAGGGGAAAAAACATCAGGATTTAAACATAGGCACAGAAGTCAGATAAACTTTTTCTAGGGTAGTTCATTAAAAGTACTTCATCATACATTAAACTGTTGCACGTATGTAGATGATCCCAGCTACACAGGAAGATGCAAGAAACTTATCATTCAGTTCTACATGCTTCTAAATAAGATTCAGACAGGTACTCTTACAAACAATAGTCTAAATAATTTGATATGTGGGTTACTTGATGGGCACTATTAAAATTGGAATAAAATTAAATCTGTTGTATTGGACCAAAGTGAGTTCAGTTGTGTTGATCTCTGTATTGGCCTAAGATTCATGTATACTGAAGATAATATTCTGGCCACTGATTGCATGTGCGTGACATGAATTATCTCAGCACAGTGATTAATCGCTTATTAGATACAGACACTGATATTTTAGTGCCAAGCACACACATAATTATGTATTGAAAAGACAGAGACACTGGGAGGATAACAGGATTTCTTAAGGCAGTGAATTTGTTTATTGTAAAATAAAAATATGTCAAATAAGTTATAGCACTTGGACTTTAACCCAAAAGAGTTTTAAATGCAGCATGGACTCTTCTTGTGGTTTCAAGTAATGGTTGCTATGGGTGACCCAGAAATAAAACCAATCATGGCACTGTAATTTAAAAATAAAACAGCTGGCAAAATATTTCCTCTCAAGCTTGTTGTCTCAGAAGTAAATGAAAAGATCGGGAGACTTTCTATTTGCTTCTGAAACAACATGGACTGCTTGAACTAGGGAACATATTAATGTTTTCACCACAGCTTTCTATTATGTGTCAGGAACTCCATTCTAGGATATCACACTGGGGGTGATGAAAAAAGACAGATGATAGAATGAAATGGTTGGACCTAACAGAAAATAATCAACCATCTTTATTTGTATTTCCACTTTATATTATATCAAGAGTCCTGATTGCATTCTATAGGTGATGGTATTTCACCTAAAAATAACAGCAGCTGCAGAGTTAAACGGCTATCCACACAGTTGCAGTTCAAAATTCTAAGGATTTGAACATTTTGTGTAAGTCAGTCATAGCAAAGTACCATTTTTTCTACTGAAATAAACAATGGTAAACTTGGACAGACAAATACAATTTGTGACTAAATTTTACCAACAGCTACAGATTTATGGAGTGGGAGAAGGTGAGGGGTTTCCTGTTCTAGCCAGAATTCCTGTGAGAAGCAATATGGTCACAGCAGCAGTGTCCTGAATATGGAAACGTTCAGCAAACAGTGGTGTGCTGTATGGTCATTCCCGACACAGGCCACAGTTTTGGAGGAACTGGGAGAGAGAACTATGTTTTCATCGCATGCCTTAATTAAACATATATGTATCTTAATACTATCTTTGCACAATGCTTAAAATTACAAACATCCTTTGTAGATTTTGCTTAATGATTAATATATTATCATTGTATCTTTACTTACCTAATTAATTTTGGTAAGCTTGTTGCACTTTTCCTGCTAATTAACTTGTAACAATGAATATAGTCAGTGTCAAAGAAAGGCAACTTGAAAAGACGCCAGTTTTAAGATCAAGAATCCCAGTACAGTCATTGGAAAGAAAAAAACCTCAAGCTACAATGGAAAACACTCTCAGAAACAGAAATCAGTGGATACATGTTTTTCTAAAAGAGGATTTTGGCTGCCCTTCCTTGCTGAAGTAATGTTGCTCCCAGAGTGCTCTTAGTAACAAGGATGATTGTAGTAAACCAGCACAATGAATAAAGTCCACAGCTAGCACATTTCTACTTTACTTTCAGTCGACACTAACGAATCCCCCCTTTTTGTCTTTATGAAAAGAAGGAAAAAAATCACTGGAATGCACAGGCTTCTTCACAACGTGTCTTCATTAAGAATTTGATTTTGCAAAGTGTCTGATAAAGGGAGCTTGAGGTGTTACGGGATTTTGAAAACATAAAACATTTTGAGACTAGTAAAACATCCTGAACTAAGCCAAGTAAAGTTTTAAATAGGGAAGAACCTGAAGTCATTGGAGCTGTGGAGCTTGGCAATCAAACAGCAGGGAGACCCTTTACCAGTAATTATTTTAACATTAGCCACAATCAGTGCGAAAATAGCAGAAAGTGCTTTTCTTCACAGCTATGACTTCCAAGATGCACTGCTGTGTGCTCTTTCTTCCAAGCTTTAGTAAGAAATATGATGATAAATGGCATCCTTTGCTAATGTTTTTAAGACAGACAAGATTAAGAGATAGTGTTTCTCCTTAATAATTTTGTAGCATGCTAGATAAGATGTAAGAAATCAGAATGTGTGGAATAAAAAAGTGTAAAAAAAAAAAGAAGTAAAAAAACCACTGCCTTTGGGAGATGCCTTCCAAGCCACAAATACGATTTTTTCTTACCTCTGATTCAATATAGTCCCACAGCTACTAAACAGGCGCCAAGGATAATTCCCTATTATTTCCTCTCTTCTTAAACAAACTGCTATGCATTTGTTTATTTTAGATACCCAGTGTGGTAAACAATGGATTTAGTGACTCCTCCTCAATTCCTTACAGATATTGCATGGGTTAGTTGTATTCTTAATTAAAAATTAGTGGAAATAGCTAAATATGAAAGCAATATATGTAAATTGCACTGCTCTTTAAGATGACCGCATGATGCATTTAGCTGATTTCATAACAGATTACTTTAGCTGTAGGCAATTATTTTCAACAACAGCAGGATCTCTTGGGAAGCTGTGTCTGATCTTCCAGGTATGACAAGATTTAACTTACCACAATACAAGTTGAGATGACATCTTTCTTGGTAGTTTCCTACTTTGAAGAGTTGCTGTGGAGGAAGCTTAAAAAGGAAAATGAAAACAGATAGTAAATCACATACCTACATCTGTAGGTACCTCACATACCTTCTGTTTTATTTTACATGGAATTCAGTGTATTTCCACAGTTAAGACTTGATTTCTCAAGAGCTTATCTGGTCATGTTGCTTGTTTGTCTGTGTGATGTTATAGTTTTCTGTTTAAGGCTTCATAAAAGTTTCAGAAGCAAAAAATGTGATTCCAAGCCATATAGGCACTGGAATATAGGCACTGAATTTTTGTTTCTATATAAATATTAACAGCAATGATTGACAGCAAAATTAAAACCAGGAAGCATAAAATGCAGCTTAAGAATCCTTCATAATTTAAGGAGTTGTCAATGTGTACTTTATGTAAAAACCAAAACATACATGGACGTATCTAAAATGCTGAATGACACTAGTGTGAACATTTTGGTCATACAGATATGAGCTCCACTGTGCTACCTGGGGCTCTTTTGTTGTGAAATGTTGAAACTATACCATGAGAACTTTTTCTGAGAGAAAGGTGCCTGTTTTAATATTGTTATGAACCTACAGACACCTTAAAAACCCCATATGCTACTGCAAAGGAGCTGACATTTCACTAATACAGATTTTCATGGACATGAGTAATATGAGTCAAGCAACATAAAGCAGTTTCAAATAGCTCAGAAAGTGAATCAGAAATTCAAACTGTGCTGAATAGCACCCTTCTGAGCTCGCTTCATTTCTAAGCCAAAAGTTTATCTTTGCTTTAATGGTCAGAATTGAGCCTAATGCTCAGAAAAAAAAAGCAATTTCAGTAGACCCAATTGTTCTAACTACATTGCCAGACAGTATTTGAGGGCTTTTTAAAGATCTGGAAAACTCTGATGTCTCCTGTGGTTTGCAAAAACCAGAAATTCCATTCGAGTACCTTAAACAATAAAATCAATTAAATCTAATGCCTTCCTCTTTATAATCAATCTCCACAGCTAAAATGAAATATTTCATACATGAGAAGCTCTGATCTGCCTTTTGTGGTTTTTTGTAAGATACTTGTGTTCCTAAAGGGGAGCAGGGATCCAGACTTCCTCTTCCATTTTTTCCATAAACTCTGTCTTCAATGTCATCAGAGACTCAGGTGTTAAATGCAGTAGGAACTGCCCAGCTTTACCTCAAGTCACTTCTTTCAACAGGAACCACAACGTATGAATAAGGCCCCCATCTTTTTCAGGCCCATTTTTAAAACTCACACTAATGCTATCCTGTTTTGACTTCATAAAATCATAGAATGGTTTGGGTTGAAAGGGACATTTAAAGGTCATCTAGTCCAACCTCCTCTGCCATGTCAACATCAGGTCACTCAGAGCCCTGTCCAACCTGACCTTGAATGTCTTCAGGGATGGGGCATCTACCTCCTCTCTGGGCAACCTTTTCCAGTGTTTCACCACCCTCAATAAAAAAATTTCTTCCATATATCTGGTCTGAATCTACCCTGTGTCTTACCACTAAAGGCCCTATTACGAAGTCTGTCCCCATCTTTCTTATAAGCCCCCCTTTAAGTATTGAAAGACTCCTCTCCTCTCCTCTCCTCTCCTCTCCTCTCCTCCTCCCACTTCCCTTTTCCCTTTTAACCTTTCCTTTTCCTTTTCCCTTTCAACCTTTCCTTTTCCTTTTCCCTTTCCCTTTCCTTCTCCTTCTCCTTCTCCTTCTCCTTCTCCTTCTCCTTCTCCTTCTCCTTCTCCTTCTCCTTACTATACCAGGAGGGTTTCTGAGAGTGTCAGAATAAGTTCAAGAAGCCACATCATTGTCGTGTCATGGCACTTCTTTAAAACCAATAAAAATACATAATATGTCTTCAAATAATAAACTTTAAAAATTAATTTATTGAGACACAATGATTTTTAATTTTTTTTTCACATGGTACGTTTCAAATATTGTAGGAAACTGCTCTTAAAATTTTCTTTACCCCCCAAGTTCCTATGGATGAGTAGTTTGCAAATGCTACCACACAGAGTAATATATCCTCACAGAGCATTTGCCATCTTCTTAAAGGTCCAGTGTGTTGCATCTAACTGCACTGGGTCTCCTCTGGCACTGCTGAGTGTAATGGTAGCTTATACATTTGAAGGATGGGATAAGCTGTTTCGTTTTGACTGTGTACTAGCAGTTGTCCACACAGTGAATTAATGAAAGACAGCTTGCATGCTCTGAATCCCTGCCAGGATTCCTCCCTTGTAGTTTTGTTGCAAACAGAGTTACAGGCTGCTTAGTTGTCCGATCTAAGGTCTGTATGGTATGTCCTGAAGTTTAATTTCACAATTGCATGTTATTTTTCCATGGTGTTCTACTCTTCATCAGCTCATGGGGAAAAGGGGAGATTTTGCAGTATTTTATTAAAAAAAAACAGCAAACCAAAACCAAAGGAAAACTAAGTCTTTGTCAGATCTCTTTTTTTCAGAATCTGAAACCCAAGTAGTGAATAAAACAAGGAAACCCATACCAGGGATGACAATTTGATTCCAGCTGGAGAACTGACTGCAACGCACACAAATAACTATATTTCATTATTTTTTAAACTTCTACTTACATGACCTTGTAACCTTGATGGTGTCCTTCCAACGTAAGATTCCATGCAACATCAACATATAACCCAGACTTTCAAAGTCAAGTTTTAGAACTGGGTGTGATACTCCTAGAATAGACAAGTATTTTATTTCCAGGCTTTGGTGAAACATCTCCATTCTACAGAGCAGATTTTGTTACGAAATTGTAGCAGATGTATTTGTTAAAAATCTTTCAAAACACACCTGAAAAATAAATCTGCCACAGATTGACTGTTTGAAGTCCTATGTTTTTCTCAGTCTTCCAATTTTACCTTTTCTCTGAATGTCACACATTAGCTAAATTAAAGTATGGAGAAACATGCACTGCTGTTTTTTCTGCCAAGGAAACTTTCAAAAACTGACATATGATTCATCATCCTTTGCCACTTAGAATTCCTAATAGGTTCCTAATATACATCCTATGAAACCAAGAGCTGCTTTTTCATTTACCAGTGTTATGAAGTTCTCTATGAAATGGACAGTTGAGAAAAGCCATTTGTCAACTGCCGTGGTGAAGAGCCTACTTCACAAATTTTGGTTGAACACAGTAGTTTCACGTCCCACAGGGTCTTGAAGGAGTACATTATGACACGGACTGCAGGCTGTCCCTCCGCAGCAGTTTGTTTTAAGGCAAAGTGTAATTTCATCACCATACATCCAGGGCACCATTCATTTAAGCTATCATGAGCTGTCCTGTCCAAAATGGCACCCTAGGCTTTCTATAGTCAACAGAGGGAGAGTTGTCTCTGAGAGTTTTATCATTCTAGGACACATGCCAAAGGTAAAGAATGTGCCTTTCTGTACAAGAATGTCTGTTTACTCTGTAGAAGTCTTAGGTGATTAAATATTTAGCCAGTTTAGGGGGAGAAGAGTATGTATTGCATTCTTTTCCTCATTATTCAGATGCTTCCTCCATAAAGAAAAAATTACATGAAATATCTCACTGTATCCCAGAGTAAATGTCCTTCTGTAAAGTTTGTTTTTTTACTTATTTTAGCTAAAGCATTAAAAGCATTTCTTTAAAAGCTACCAATGAAAACATGGGATTTGCCACAGGGACATGGATTTGACAAAACAACCATTTGCTGGATTAGGAATTGGCTAGAATGCTACACTCAAAGAGTTGTGGTCAATGGCTCAATATCCAAATGGAGACCGGTGACAAGTGGTGTTCTGCAGGGGCCACTGCTGGGACCGGTGTTGTTTAACATCTTTGTCAGAGGCATGGACAGTGGGATGGAGTGCGCACTCAGCAAGTTTGCCGATGATACCACGTTGTGTGGCGTAGTGGAGACACTGGAGGGAAGGGATGCCATCCAGAGGGACCTTGACAGGCTGGAGAGGTGGGCCAATGCAAACCTCATGAAATTTAACAAGGCCAAGTGCAAGGTCCTGCACGTGGGTCGAGGCAATCCCAAGCACAAATACAGGCTGGGTGGAGAATGAATAGAGAGCAAACCTGAGGAGAAGGACCTGGGGGTGTTGGTGGATGAGGAGCTCAACATGAGCCAGCAGTGTGCGCTTGCAGCCCAGAAAGCCAACCTGGCTGCATCAAAAGAAACATTAGCAGCATGTCAAAGGAGGTGATTCTCCCCCTCTAATCTGCTCTCGTGAGACCCCACCTGGAGTACTGTGTTCAGATATGGAGCCTCCAACACCAAAAAGACATGGACCCGTTGGAGAGAGTCCAGAGGAGGGCCATGAAGTTTGTCAGAGAGCTGGAGCACCTCCCCTAGGAGGACAGGCTGAGAGAGTTGGGGTTGTTCAGCCTGCAGAAGAGAAGGCTCCAAGGAGACTTAATAGCAGCCTTCCAGTACCTGAAGGGGGCTACAGGAGAGATGGGGAGGCACTCTTTATCAGGGAATGTAGTGAGAGGACAAGGGGTAACGGGTGTAAGCTGAAAGAGGGTAGATTTAGACTAGACATTAAGAAGAAATTCTTTACTGTGAGGGTGGTGAGACACTGGAACAGGTTGCCCAGGGAAGTTGTGGATGTCCCTTCCCTGGAGGTGTTCAAGGCCAGGCTGGATGAGGCTTTGAGCAACCTGGTCTAGTGGAAGGTGTCCCTGCCCATGGCAGGGGGGTTGGAACTTGATGATCTTTAAGGTCCTTTACAACTCTAGCTGTTCTATGATTCTATGATCCTATGAAAACAAGAGAACATATTTCATGTCTTAAATGTCAAAACATGAAAAATTAATAACCTGGAGATCGTCTGTATCGGAGTTATACAGACATTCTTCATAATCCTGCACACAAATACAGTTGCTGTCTCTTACTTGAAAATTAAATTCTAAAAGTAAATCAAGAAATTATTTCCTATGAACAAGTCAACAGCTGAAAAAGTTAGGGACAAAAATTTACAAGTGACTTAAGATCTATTAATTCTAAGAGAGAAAGGCAGAAAGATCTCTAGCTGTATTTTTCTCCCATTGTTTTTTTTTAAATCTATTCTATTTGAGGATATCAAGAATACTGGGGGACAGCCATGTGATATGGAGTTCCCCAGATCCATATTCAAGAGCGTAGATGTTTGTTCTAAATGCTGAAAAGGGCACAAAAATCAAAATTAGGTGTACAAACAGTGCTCTTAATTTTTTTTTTTTTTTTTGTGCAGGATCTTACGTGGTATTTGTCGCCTCAGTGTTCAGTCTTGTACTAAACAAGGGGAAGCATAAACTCCAGCATAGACTTTGGGAAGAAAGGCAGAGATAAATTACTTGGCCAAAGTAATTACTTTAAGGCAGAAAAAAAAGAGACCTACAACAGGTTTCTTGGAAAGACACGTATCCCAAGTCCTGTTGTGTGTTACTGACAAACAACAAAACTTTTCTGTTTCAATGATGAAGAGATCCAGGGCACAAACACCCGAAAAATTCTGGTGGCAGCAGAAACAGCAGAGTTCTTTAGGGTTTATTTGTGCTTTTATGTTCAGTGTTTGTAATCTATATTGGATTCACAACAGCAGATGTAGGGGTCCTTCCTAGGAGAGAGAAGACTGCATCAAGCAGTGCATATTTGAGGCTGTGCTTTTTGTTATCACTCTTCCAGTACTCTTGATTTAGGGTTCATACTTAGGTCTAGCAAATCTCTTCAGAACCAGAAAATATAGGTTATGATTGGGGATAGATTATGATCTCTCATAAATTACTTTTTGTGTGAGAACGCTTTATATTCCAGCCTTGCTTCAGGGTGAAAATCCTTCCTAGCAGTTAGAAATTTAAACAAAGAAAACACAAGATACGATACCAGTCTCACGCATGCCCACAGAGCTGCACGAAAATATTATTTGGACTCTTCTGTTCTACAAGATCCCTTATTTGCTATAAATCAAGCTCGTTTGCCTTATTGGTATAATTGGGTAAGAAATGCAAACATTCCCTGTCAATTTTCTCTTCCCCTAGTAACTATAAGATAATGTGATGGCTGTCTGATAGCCCACAATGGAAACTCTTTAACAGATACAGTCTAGTATACAAACTATTGTTAGTGCTGAGCCCTGAATCTCACATCTGTTGTCAGCAAAAATAAAAGTAGAGTAGATAACCTGAGTGAAATGTAATGACAAACTGACGATGGCAGGTTTCTTGACGAAAAGTGTGTTTCTACTACTACTGCTGTTATTCATTAAAAGACTTCATTAGAGTCTTTCATTTAATGTACATTATAGGTGGTCTGTTAAAGACACATATCCGGTTAAAGACAGAGGTGCAAAAAACCAACAAAGATAAGGATGCAGAAGCACAGGTAAAATGAGAATATGACAAAAATCTTCCAAACATTGTCATCTTATAAAAAAATATTTTACTGGATCACTCCAGAAAATACTCACAGAACAAAATTCTGGACTCAGCAGCAAAATTACCTGTAACACCAATGGCTGAAATCTTTCCAGTCTCATATTATCACTTTTGGATTCTTCTTCTACACTTTTTTTAATTATTTTTCCATATTAGCAGTCATAATAAACTCACAGCTACATTCTAAAGTTTCTTAAATTTAATAGTCCCTCATAATACTTAAAAATACTACACTTCTGCATTTTTGGTTGGAAATATTAATCCTTCAAAACCAGGTGTGTTGTCACTGATGAATTTTTAAAGCTCTGTGGAAATAAAATAATCAATATTTACAAAGCACGTCCTTAACTATCTCACAGCAGCTCAAGTGTCGTGTTACTTATATGCTTTGTCTGTTTGAATGTTGCATTGAATGTTGTTTACAGCAGCCTACCACATTCTGTCTTTGCCTCAGTCCACTCTTACACTTTCAGATAAAAAAAAAACCAACCCAACTTCTCCTTGAGAAGATACTTTGCTAGTGAACTAGGGGTGTTAGCCTGAATCCTACTCCAAACAACTGGTCAATCAACAAATGAATGTCTGAATACTCTTCCTTGGCTGTCAAAGGTGGATGTATGTAATGTCAGTCCTACCTCTAGCTGTAAATCTGCTAACCCAGTTTGCCAATGTCTGTTTTTCAGATTCATTGTAGAGTGTTACTTTACAGACTCCTTGTTCACAGAATTGTTCTCACCAATTATTAACACATTAAATTTAATAATTTAAGTTAATCTTAAATAAGGTTAATAAATTACAGATAGAAAGATGAAAAGTAGTATCCCAAAAAAACTATGAAGATAAATATTGATTTTTCCATTAGGAAAAAATATGGTGTTGAAATATTTTGTATTTCAGTTGGAAAGAAACACCTGAAAAATTAAATATATCATTTCAGGACATGTCCTTCCTCTTGTACCATCACCTCACTTTAGTCAAAGGAAGAGACAAGTGCATCACAGGAGGGATATAGCTTGCTCACAAGGAAAGAGAAACAAACTACAATACCTGCTGTGGAAGTCAAGAACATCTAAGAAGAAAAAGTTATATAATTCAGAAAAGTCAGTTGATAGCACAGTGTCCGAACAGGGTATTTGAGGGCATCCCTTTCAGAAAAGAGTTTCAACATTCAGCTCTTTTATCCAAACTTACGGTAAGAGACATGTTTAAACTTCAGAATTTCTTACAGGGAGAAAAAAATAAAAGCCCAAGTACAAAAAATAAAAATTAAAATGAAAGAGGATACAGGAAAAAAAACCTGAAGAAAGAAAAATATGGAGAGTTGTTACAAAAAGAAAGATTTATATTTCGTATAAACACAAGGTCTGGTAATTGAAAGATTGCTAAGAGGGGTTTTTTTCATAGAAATAATTTATCAGGTGCCCTTAAATACAACAAAAAATATCAACCCAGTTGATTTTGCAAAAATACTCTGGCACTTTGCAATTCTATATTTAACTGATATTGTTCAGTTCAAAATGTCTCTGTTGAAGTTAAATAAATTATTCTTCAGCAAGGTAGAAAACTGTAATTTCTTATTTTATTTTACTAACACTTTTTAAGATTTAGGCAATTCCATTTCGGACATTAGCTGACATTTTGATTTTCCATGTTTATTTTTGAACAACATTTAATATTTATTTTAATTTTTACTTATCCCTGTTACATTAATGGGCTTTCTTGAATATCAGTCATATTGAACATTAAAGAGTGTATGTATTTCATTTTCACACACTGAATATCTCATAGAGAATTCTCACAATGTTACCTAAGACACAGTTAAATTCTCTAATGTAGCTTTATAGATTTTGGAGATTGAATAGATAAGACATTTGTTTAAATAAAAAATATTCTAAACCTGAAGCCTAATTCCTTTCCAGATTCATACACAGTATCTGATTTAAATGACATTTTCATGGTATTTACTGTGTCATCCAAAATAGTGCAGTATGATAGAGCTTGATTTTCCTTCAGATACTGGGTATATATTAATGTAAATCCAGTATCTTCTACAGGGCTACTTCTGATTTACTTTCAGTAATCAGACCTAGTGAATGTGGATAGCTTGACAAAAGCTCTTCCTTAATGCTGACTTAACACAGAAATTATGGGCACTAGGTAAGATCTAATTAGAGGAAGTGATTCAGTTGTTGAAAACAATTTTTAGTGGTGCAAAAGAATTCATTAACTGACCTAAATGACATCTCACATAATGTAAAAAGTTCTAAAAATTCTTGTTCACCTCTGAGGCAAATTTTTTCCACAAAATTCTGCATACCATCTCCAGAGTTTATTTTCTTTAGCCTTACCAATATTTTTATTCATGCCTGACTGGGGCTAAACTACTTTCAAAACATATGTTAGCGATGATGTGTTTTCTACCTATAGCTCTATCTCTCATTTCCCTATCCATTTCATACAACAGGTAGATCGATGATGTTAGTATTTTTCAAATTGCTTGCATGCACTGCCTAGGTTCCATAGGTAGAGGTCTTGACTGGTAATCATGCAGTCTTAATGCAGAATATAAATCAGCTCAGTATAAATACGGTAAGATTAATCCACATATTTTAGGCAAATATCCAAAGGAGAAAGGGAAATCCTTTTTGTCTTAATCTGATCATTCAGACCTGTACGTAATCCTAAGGCACTTTGAGAACAGAAGAAAACAACTGAGCAAAATAATGAATTCTAATTAGGTTATTAATGATGTACAGACTTATAAACATCATCTAAGCTGTTCAAAAGTATACAATAATATTTGAACTAGAATCTTGCTGCTATTATTTGACAAAGCAAACTGCTTCAGAATTGAATGCTCAAAGAAAATTTTTGTGTTATTGTCAGCTTGACCAAAAATAACTTTGACAAGGGGCAGTTCAGTGTACTTTCACAAGCTTTAGGTTAGTAATCATCTACATGCTGCACAGAAAGAACAATTATCAGCTCCAAGCTAGAAAACCATAGATGTCATCTACCTGAAACACATTTGCCTGATTATGATCTATTCTAGTAATACTGTCAGTGAGAGAACAGTAAAATATTACAGTGTGACAGTGAGTAGACCACCCAGTTCTCTACTTACAGAAAAACACATATTCACCCTTCCCTTACCTTGCCTTCAGTTCCCCCAGAACAAACAGATGTGGCAGCTCTGTATGCAAGGACATTGTTTTGACCCCTTCTTTGATATAGTGTAGTCTGGTCTAGAAGAGGTTGTAATTTGTGGTCTTGCAAAAGAGAGAGGTCAAAGCATTGCAGATGTCTTGAGTAATGATAAGTCTCTGAATCTTTAAGGACTCCCATACAGGAGTAATAATTGTTTATTTTATTCACAAGGTAGAAAAATCATACTGGTTACTTAAGCAATAGAAGTTTGCAGATGGTAATAATAACTTTTATTAGAAACATAGAATCATAGAATGGCTAGTGTTGGAAAGTTACAACCCCCCCCGCCATGGATGAGGGGTGGAGGGTTGAAAATGATATGGCCAAAGCCGTTTTTCAAGTCTTAAAAAAAACCCCTCAAAATCAAATATAAAATAGTTAATCAGTAATTTTTGTGTAATCATTGCTGCTTTGGTAGAATGAACTGATGTGTATGCCGACAATCATCATAGTCTTCTAAATGAGACCTTTAATCCTCTGTGGATCATTTGGTTCCTACTCTCAAAATTTTTGTCCTTTTATTTTTCTTGAACTGACAAATTCTAAGCTAAACAAGCCAGATAAAGGGATGGGAAAAATGGTCCAAAACTGGTTAAAAGGGCACTTGATGAGTAGGAAATTGGTCTCCATGCTTTTTAAACACCTAGAACTTCCTAAAATCTGAACTGAATGTTTATGTTATTTCTAAGCAAATCAAGAACACCACATTACAAAGGCTGGAACTCCTAAGTAAGGCAATAAATTGTTCTCATTCTGAAGACTGTAAAATGTTGTCAAGATGTTTCCAAGAAGTGTAATAAAAAAATATTACTTTCATTATGTATTGCTCATAGCCCCTTCCTCCATCCACTAAATGCTACAATAAACTACAACTGGTGAGCATCAGTAGTTGTCTAAGCAGTAACAAACAAGCTGTTTTCATCTCCTCTGTGTAAAATTATTTCATTGCAAATTTGAGCAAGTCATACACATTTTACTTTATTCCCTTGCACCCTTGTGTAGAAGTAAATAATAATGAAAAATTTAATATTTGCTGTACAGAGGAAACGAGATAATGTTTATTAATTCTTCTAAGAAATTTGTACAAAAAGTATTGTATAACTTGAAAAAAAAAAACAAACCAAAACAAAACCAAGAACAAAATTGTCTGAGTGCATGTTATCTCAGAATCACTTAGGTTCCACTCTTGAAAGACACTTAATGTTACTGGTGCTCACTACAGTGGAGTTTATTTCAGGTTTGGAAAGTTAGTTTGCAGTGCACATTCATGCTACATCACCTGGTAGTCCTGTATAAATTTATCTGTAGTAAAAATTGACATTGTGTACAGCAATCTAAAATCTAAACAAATCTTGTGGTGCTGCTTGCCTGGCATATGGTGATCTGTGTGTGATTATACTTTCACATGTAGATCAAGAATTTTTATTCTGCCCACAAAAACTACATTTTATTACAGGCTTATGAGTTGTCTATTCTATGGGTTGCAAAATGAAAGCTTCTAGAATATGAAAGACATCCAGGAGGTAGTATAGCATGAGATCTGTAAAGATTCAGGCAAAAGTACAATTATAAAGGTGTTCTGTAATTATTTATAAGCGAAGGGTATAAAATAAAGGAGCTTGTTTTTTGTCTTGTTTGTGTAAAAACTCATTCTTCATGAACAACTGAAGGATAACAATATACACTAGCATGGCAACAGCACTCACGTCTTTCAAAAAGAGCCTGCATTAATTTCTGACAACTGAAATTTTGCTGCTGTTGCTCTTAAAAGTGGTATCAGGTCTGAATGTTCTTTTGCACAAAAGATCAATGGAATTAGAAGACACTGTCCCTCTTTGTAGGAAATAATTCAAAGTCATCTACAATAATACCTCTCCAAATTGCTCTTGGGACAGTAATAATCAAATTTGACCAAGAAGTAGACAGCAGTCATGCTGAAGAATAATAAAGGAATATACCCCTTCCTTCTTAAATTATACTATTTGGATAAATATACCTCATTACCTAGCTCATTTGGTACCACAGCAGGGTGAATTGTCACAAAACAAACAAACAAAACACCAAAACCCACTACCTTTACTTTGTCCTTTTCTATAGTAATTTTGTGTGTATCTAGTCCTGCCTTCCAACTTTGGTCCCTGAGACACAAGACTTAAGGAGATGAGAAAACAAATAATAAACATGGAGACAATAAGCAAGATAAGCAACAGGGAACTCCAACACAATATCTGGCTCTTGGAAAACAGCAGCTAGATTTTCCCATAAGGAAAAAAATGTTTCGAAGATAAATTTTTGTCTCAGGGACCCTTCATTCACAGCTGCAAGCCATAGCTTACAGATCTGTTAAATTGTGCACATATCATGAGAATTAAAACAACGGATAACATCTTAACTTTACTCCTGTTCTGCTGCGCACAAGGAAACAGAGTTGCATCATCTCTCTCTCTGCAGATTGGTTTGTGCCACTTGCTGCTGATGGGCTAAATGTCCTCTCCTGCTTCTGGCTTTCTCAGTGTAAGGAGACAGCGGGTGCTGTACTACAAGTGGTTTCCTGCTAGTGGAGACATTGCACTCTCCTGCTGCTCATCTATGCTCATTTAAAGATTGCTTATATTGTTAACTATACAATGTGCAATTGTATCATATAAACACTCATATCTTTAATGCCAGTATACAGATAAATCCCCCTAATGCTACTTGGGAGATGAGTCTTGTGCAGCAAAAATGGACAAAATGGAAGAAGAACTGGCACAAGCTTTCCTGCCAGCATGATCCTTTTTCAAACAATGATGAGAAGACATTTTGGCTTTGCAAACTCACTCTGTGCATATACAGCAAGTACATTTTTATGTGTTCAAAGACAGTTATTAAAACAAGCAGTGTGAATCTTTCAAGCCTTACACAGGTATATAACAATCAATATTCATTATTTAAAACACATCAAAAGGAAGGAAAATAAATTTATTTTCCCTACCAGTTCTAGTAAGTCTTAAAAGTTTTAAAACTGGTAAATACTCTTGCAGCGGCAATTGATTTTTAAGACAGCTAATTGATGTGAGAATAGCACAGAACTGTAGTGGGCTTTGAGATGCTTTGATTATAGAAAACATAAACCAGGACTGCAGCCACAGAAGAGACAATAAGCAATAACAATTTTGTTTTTCAAATTACAGTAAGTGCAATTAGACTACCTAAATATGCTGGTAAAGCAGTGCTGGGTCAATCATAAAAAATAAATGTTTAAATGAAACCTATTATGAATGTACAAAATCAGAGTGGGCATTACCAGTACTTTATTTATTTGATTATACAAGGTCTTGTGTTATGAAATACAAACATTACAACGGACAGTTGCTTTTGCCTAGTGCTGCATTCTGAGGTCAGTATGAAGCTTCTGAGCAACATCAGTGAATATTAGACTGAGCTCATAGTGCTTTCTCCTTCAGCTCTCCTGCTGCAGTGACATTCCCACTGGAGTGGAGAATGATGCATGAGCACAGACAGAATACAGATTGAAGTACTGGACCATAAAGTGAGTGCTGATTGCAGTTTCTAGGTTTTTCCAAAATGAAAGGTTTATTGTAGAGATTCCTAGGTACAAGAAATACCTTATACCCTTAGGAACTAAATCATACCATGAAAGATACCTATCTGAATGAAAAAAAAATGCAAATCTCCTATTCTCTATAACTACAAAATATCTAGATTTCTCAGAATGAGGTGTACTGATGAGATCAAATAGTCAGCCATCACTTTATTTTTCCCCCTAGGAATAATGAAGGGAAGAAAAGAAAGAAGCTGAGAGATGTATGGAAGATCATGGAAAATGGCAGACTAAAGAATGACAAAAATCTGAAGCATCTCAACATCAAAGCAATTAAGCGCTTTTGGCAAAGCATTGCTCATTTTGAATACTAAAAGCAGAAATCAAAACCTTTTTGTTTTCGTCTTGGGCAGCTTTGGATTTTCTAATCACAAAAGAAATCAACAACGAAAATTAGCTGAAAATGCCATTGCCTATGTTAGTTTGTAGTTGCTTCCCTTGATCTTTAAACACTTATACTAATACCTAAGGAAGTCTTTCTGTCATACTGATTTAAAGGAATACCCAAAATTGTAGCTTAGAATAGATATCTGAATGTTGTTTCGGATTTTAAAGGGAAGTTCATGGAGGTACACACATCCTTGTCTAGATTTCCATTCAGTGATTGGCATAACTGGTGGTACCGACACCTATTGCAGAGGTACTCATTACTAGTATTTGTAGAATCGGTATGGGGGGAGAAAGAACTGCTTGTTGCTTTGTTTAATTTTCTTTTTTGTTTGTTTGTTTGTTTTAAGATTAGGGAAAAAAAAAACCTCATACTGTTACAGTACTCTAACAGTCTAAGATGCTTTTTACCACTAAAGAAAAGACAAAACACAAACTAATGTCTCCTGAACAAAAATTAAATTCAGGATTAGACTCTATTTAAATATACTGTTCAAAGCTTCCTTAAGGAATGTATGATAATTCCTTCTGAAAAATAAAAGGTAAAATTTACCACTCCTATTTTAGATCAGGCTTCTACCAAGCATTTTACTGGTTATTGCCAATGCAAAGGGAATGCTAGCTTCTGCAGTTCCAGACAAATCAACCAATATTTACAAGAATTTATGATAAAATAGTCAAATTGATGAAAGTATTTTTGGAAGTAACTACTGATCAGTTTAAACCAAGGCACAGAGTGCAGACACTAGACATATAAGTATCACCAGAAAGCAAATTCATATTAAAGGAGGACAGAGGGGTGCTCAGAGGGGTGCCCACCATTCTGCTTGAGGGTCAGGTAGGACAAGTGCCCTTCGCCTGTGCAGGTGGTCACAGAACAGTGCTGGTTGCCAAGTTCTATGTACTTGGAATCTCCCTCTCACCAGTGGAACATCCCTTCTTCAAAGGGACATTTGTGCCCTTCCCACACAAACTGCCGTACCACGCCCTGGTGCTCCCAGGGCTGCTTTTTGAGGGAGCTGGGGTGGCCGCCATTACTCCTGGCCCCACCCATGCCACATCAGTCTCTCTTGTGAGAGCTGTCAGTTCCTGGAGGGTCTCTGTGCTCCCCTGGGGTTTCCCAGCTCAGGAATCCCCTGTGTGCTGCAATCCCCTGCTCCACAGTGGGACACACCTGCACCAGAGCTGATTGCTTCTGCATTAGCTTAAATGCCTACCTTAGTGAAATGACTCATTTAATTGAGTCAGGGAGAAGAACAATTAACCAGATGCTTAATTTACCCTTTCAAAATGAACAAAGTTATTTTCAAAAGTAAATGAAATTTCAGTTTAAAGAAATTCACTAGATACTACAAGTTTCCCAGGTGAAGTTTTAAAGAAATAGTGCCCTGGTTTCTGTTTCGTCTCGGACAGTTAATTTTCTTCCTAGTAGCTGGTGTAGTACTGTGGTTTGGATTTAATGTAAGAATAATGTTGATAGCACACTGATGTTTTAGTGCCTGCTAAGTAGTGCTTATACTAAATCAAGGACTTTTTAATTTCCCATGTTCTGCCCATGAGGAGGTACACAAGAAACCAGGAGGAAGCATAGGCAGGACAGGTAACCCAACCTGGCCAAAGGGATATTCCATACCATATGATGTCATGTGCAGTATATGAACTGTGGGGAGTTGGCCAGGAGGCTGCAATTGCTGCTCAGGACTGGCAAGGCATTTGTCGGTGCGTGGTGGGCAATTGGACTGTGGATCACTCGTTTTGTGTATAATTCTTCTTCTTCTTCTTCTTCTTCTTCTTCTTCTTCTTCTTCTTCTTCTTCTTCTTCTTCTTCTTCTTCTTCTTCTTCTTCTTTCTTTCTTTCTTTCTTTCTTTCTTCTTCTTTATTATTATTATTATTTCTTCCTTTTCTATCCCATTAAACTGTCTTTATATAAACCCCTGAGACTCCTCACTTTTGTTTTTTCTGATTCTCCTCTGCATCCCACTGTGGGGGAGTGAGTGATTGGCTGTGTGGTGCCTATCATCGACTGGGGTTAAAACATAACAAATAGACACTATGAGAAACATGACATATGAAGGAAACATTACATAATGATCTGAGAAAATGTCACTGCTGTACACAAATATATTTGTGTAGCCACAAAGAATAAGAGAGGTTTTGTTCTGTTTTGTACTCCACCTATCTGAATAATACTCCCATGAGAATTTTAAGTTCACTGACAATACACTCTACCAATAATACATATTATTAAACATCATAGTGTTAGCATCTTATTGACCAAGCTTAATGAACTAGGTGGCAGACTATGACATTCTTTTTGTCTGGTGCTCTTATACTAATAATTGTTGGAATTATTCACCCTTCTTTGCTCATTTGCACAAAACTGAACCAGTATGAACAACATGTGCCATAAACGTGTGGATAAATTCTCTGAAACTGCATCACAAACTCTCAGGAAAAGTTTGCAAGAGCACTTTTATCATCATGCTCTGAACTTTCCCTTAACTCAGCACACAGTGAGCTTAGACCATTTACTTCCTTGGCTTCTGTGTCAGAAAATAGATATAAGAATTACCTCTTTCCTACAGAGTCTTCTCTGCAAGTCGCTACATGAATCTCCTGTCGGTCTCCCTGCACACATCCTGTCTTTGTGAGCCAGCACAAAGTGTTTCCAAGACCCCATCTATTAATGACCTAGAAAAGGAGTGTGTTGACCTTTGTTTAAACTCGGTGACAAGATGTTTTCAGATACACTTGTCCCTACCTATGCTAAAAAAAGAACACAGTTTCTAAACTCAGTGGGTGGAGGGCTGACAGGTGACAGACCCGTGGCTCTGATCTGTCAGAGGTGTCGCCAAGTGGTAGGTAGGCATTCTGTGGGGCTGTGCTTAGGACTTAGGCAGCTGAATCACCTTCGGTTCCCATCAAAGGTGGCACTGACACACTTTTAATGGCACCGGTGAAGAGCTGCACTGTCAGGGGGTTTGATCACAGATACCTTGGTAAAAGTACTTGCAAGTCTTACAAAAAATTTACCATGAACACAGAATGGCAGATGCTCACACTATGCTACCTGACACTGACACTGCAGTCTGAATCTTCACATGGGAGGAATGGGCCAAAAACTTTTTACAGGATCGGTGAAGTCTATGGTGTCACAACTATCCTGGGGACCACGCATAAAAATATAGATTGCTTTCAAGCTGCACTAATGTTGAAGTTTTAACCTGGCTTGAAGAGAGTCAAGTTATTGGATAAACAGGTGCAGCTTTCAGGATCAGCCCTTTACCACAGCTTGTGTGATATACACTCCAGCTGTTCAGCCCATCGCTGTAAGACCATCTACACTTTGTGGAACATCTTCTTAACAGAATCCCTTTGGAAGGGTTTTTGCTCAACCTTCCTCATTTCTGTTTTACAAGCCTAGACTAAGCACATATGTGTCTCATTTCATGTCTTGGGAGATCTTTAACTTGCAGTAGTTACTTTGAAAAAGAGAGTTTTCTGTTCTCTTTAAAACTTTCTGTTCACAATATATATTTGACAAAGTGGGACAGATGCTGATTATTTTCCCCCAACTGCAAAAAAAACCAAACCAAATCAAAACAAACTTGTTAAACTATTGAGCAGATAAAACCAGACTCTGTGTGTAGGAAGCTGAGTCTCCTTCACATTCTATAACTTTTTCTGAAGGTTTTTATTAACACCTTTTTTTTCCTAATAGATATTCTTGAGGATGATTTAGAGTTCTGAGGGATGCAGAATTTGCAAGACTAACAAAGGAATAAAGTAACACATTTCTTTTTCTTGTAATAGAGACCTCACCGGGGAAAAAAGAGAAAAGAAAATAAACAAGAGAACAAAAAAAAGGGAACAAGGGGGAAAAAAAAAAAAGATGCTGAATTAGAGCACCTGTATTTTCATTCACAGAACATTGCTCCTCTAAATAAAAGAAATTTCAGTTCTTCCTTTTTTATTTTTAATAAGTCGGCTAAGTTTAACAAAAGTTAATTCTCATGTAACTGGATGAGAGTTCACACATGTTTAGAAATGTCGAGAAAATCATAATCAATGTGAATTAAATAATCTGAGACTGTCACTGTAACAATTCTGTATTTTTCTTCATTTTATTCTCTTAGTGACTCCAGTCTGTTGAAATCCTAGCAATATATCAAAAGCTGGTGCTCATAAGGAAAGGTACACATTTTCAGAAAGAATGTGCTGTCTCTGCCATCTTATTATAGACTCATTTGAAGAGAGTCAACTTCTGCTTTAATTATATAATTAGAGACATATTATCTCATTGGGTTTCCTGACAGTGAAACTATTGTACTGTTATATGGAATAAAGTAAACTGGTTTGTGCACCCAATCTGTCTTTCACCCAGATGTTCTATGCACTCCCATTAAAACCAGCATAGCAGGTCACAAAACTCAAGCAACAAGATGTAAAAGAAATAGGAAAGAAACTCTACTATCTACATGCAAGAAGACTAACATGTTAAAATCTTTAAACCTTGGTAACATTTATTCTATTTTCCTTTCCCCTCTGGTAGAATATTTTCCTAATTCCAGTGTACAGATTGGTTGTCACACTGTAAACTCTATCCACTAGTGCACTCTGTAGAAAATTAAATTCTTGTGCTGGATGCTGCCTTCTGGAAGATCATTAATCTCTCTCCATTCCGTCTTAGGAATGTATTTATATCTTTTTATTTCCCTTCCCAAAACCAGAAATAAACACTGGGAGAATTCCATATACAAGTTGGGAGAGAGTTTCTTGCCGAAAGTGAGAAAGTTTTGACACTCATAATGTTTTCTGAATCACAGTTTGAGCATAGTTCTGGACTCATGTACTATCTCATCTGTAGATTTCTGTTAGTTAAAATCTTCATGACAATGTATGGGAGACCAAGGACTAAAAATCTAAGAGTTGAAGAGAGTTGGCCAACAGACAGACAGAAAGAGAGCTGGACAGACCCTCATCCGTATACTGGGCATGACATGTATGATATGGAATACATCATTGGCCAATTTGGGTCTCAATCCTAAACCTAAAATCAAATCCTAAGCCAGTAATTGGGGCTGTGCTCCCTCCCAGCTTCTCCTGCACCTGCAGACACTGGCACAGCAGAGAAGCAAAAAAGTCCTTGGCTGTCCTGGCAGAAACTGTAAACATCAGTATGTTATCAGCCTTCTTCTCAGCACAAATCCAAAACACAGCCTCACACTAGCTGCTATGAAGAAAGTTAACTCTGTCCCAGCTGAAACCAGGACAATTTTCAAATTTCTGTACAGTCAAAGGCTCTGCCAAATTTTCTGGTCCTCAGTTTTCCCTGGGTAACACGTAGAAAACATGTTTGTCCTACTTTTTTTTTTTTTTTTCTCAGTGAGCAAACCCATGTCCCATACAGTTTGAAAGTGACACTTACCAGAGTACTCAGGAAGCCAAGAAATGATTGGGAAACAGAAGC
>WKFP01015148.1:1670140-1687847 GCA_011057875.1 Pterocles orientalis
CTCGTGGCCAAGAAGGCCAATGGCATCCTGGGGTGTATCAGAAGGGGGGTGGTCAGTAGGTCGAGAGAGGTTCTCCTCCCCCTCTACTCTGCCCTGGTGAGACCGCATCTGGAATATTGTGTCCAGTTCTGGGCCCCTCAATTCAAGAGGGACAGGGAACTGCTGGAGAGAGTCCAGTGCAGAGCCACAAAGATGATGAAGGGAATGGAGCATCTCCCTTATGAGGAAAGGCTGACAGAGCTGGGTCTCTTTAGTCTGGAAAAGAGGAGACTGAGGGGTGACCTTAGTAACGTTTATAAATACGTGAAGTGTGAGTGTCAGGAGGATGGAGCCAGGCTCTTCTTTGTGACATCCAGTGATAGGACAAGGGGCAATGGGTTCAAGCTGGAACATAGGAGGTTCCACTTGAATATGAGAAAAAACTTCTTTACAGAGAGGGTGACAGAGCACTGGAGCTGCCCAGAGAGGTTGTGGAGTCTCCTTCTCTGGAGACATTCAAAGCCCGCCTGGATGCGTTCCTGTGCGATCTGATCTAGGTGTTCCTGCTCTGGCAGGGGGATTGGACTAGATGATCTTTCGAGGTCCCTTCCAATCCCTAACATTCTGTGATTCTGTGAAGATGAGAAAGTAATTGAAAGAAATTGCATTCAAGGCAAAGCGAAAACTTCATATGATGACATTTACACAAGAAACATGGGAAAAAAAGAAGTAGTCACCTAAACGTATTTCAGGCATCTTCTAGTAAAACTGCTATTCAAAACAAACTCAACCTATTATCCTACCACTGACTAATAGTTTAAGAAGAAGCAAAGAATATGAAACAGTTCAGCCAGGAATCCCATGGAAATAATGAAGTAGTAGAGAAAAGTTGCCTGCTTTTACTACAGTGACCCAAACAAAATTTAGTTACCGAATGCAATCGCTTGAAACAGTACTTTCTAGAAACAAAAGAATCCTTTATGCCCAACTTCAGGTATGAAGACTGACAACCTAGATTCTACATTTCTTATTGCTAAAGTTGTTTTACAAACTTTCTTTGATATGATGGTAGCAAACTGCAGCATTGAACTAGACCTTTTTTGGAGCTGAAATTGTTTAAAAATTAGTTATCTCCTCTGTGATATAAATAACACCAAATTATTTGTCTCTGATGGCTATAAGTTTGATATTCTTTAAGAAACAGAGTTTTTAGATGTGATTTGCAACTTGCCTAAGAAGTTATCAAGAAGGTATCTTTCTTAATTAGTCAAGTTAACGTGACTCTTGCTAAAATCCGCGGCAAAATGCCTGTATGAACTTCTTGCCAGGGTATTCAAGGCCGTGGATTAATTCAGTACTCTTGTTAATTTTAATAAATGTCAGCTCTTCAGGGGGACACTGAATGAGGATATGTGACCCGAAGGTGTCTCTGGTAAAACTGAGCATACTATGCATCTGCATTTAGGAGGGGAAAAAAGAACAACAACAACAACAAACTACAAAGCAAACAAACAATCAAAAAACCTCAAAACCAAAAACATTGTGATAGCAATGGGAGAAAGCCCAGATGCTGCATAGCCTTGCAGGCCTCTGTTGTTCACAGTGAAAATCATGCTGGATGTTCTGACCTACTTTGCACCAGACCTGTTTCCAGGCAGCTTCAACAGGGCAGTGACCTACTGGACTGGAACCAGAGTGTGGAAGCAGATGACTGTCACCTCAGTGCCAGTATCAATGCAAAAGCGTGAAGGCAGAACAGGAGTATCTTTCAATTAGCAGACCATTATTGATCAACTCAATATAGAGAATAATCTGATCCTACAACAGGTACACTAATACAAACCTACAGCTATGAAGAGTAATAAGGAATTGTTTCATTACCAGTAGGCTCCAATAACTCAGCTATACTCTGTCATTTCTGTTGGTTGAGACACTAAGAATGATCAGTAAGGTCTGGCAAGTAGCAGAGCGCTTATCCTTATATACAGTTTGATAAACCCGGTGGTGGTAAGAAACAGACTGGACTAAGACGAGAGCAGAGAAGAATAAACATGATATTGAAAAAGCAGTGTGGATTGTGAACTCACAATGAATAGGAAAGTGTTGTAAAACTGTCATTAGATCAAAGGATAAGATGTCAGTCCTATGTCCATGCACACTGATACAGGAATTATTCCATTGCTTATCCAGCTGTACGGAGGAGATAAAGGTCTCAGTTATGTTTTGAGAAATTTGCAGAGTCCAGTGAAATATTTGGGCAACACCTTGAGATGATTTACAGTCAGATGAGCATACCCCATATACACAATAGCTGCGCTGTTCAGCAAGAATTTCAGGGTTGTTTTACACTGAAAAAGTTGTCCTGGAGCATAAGGCAAATCATAATATTTTTCAAGCTAAGGAATAATAAGTAAAGAATTTATTTTTAACCAAATATTCACTGCAGTCCACAACAATTTGTTACACTGATTTTTTGATAATTACAACATTTCTTTTCAAATCCATTAATTACTAGCTTTTAATAAGAGAAATTATGTAGGCCAATGACAAGATGCAGCTATATTAAAAATTAGGTTAATTTTAAATTTGTTAGGTTGAATAAAATAGGACTTAACATTTCAGTTCCAATGTTGATTGCAACGTTGCTGTAAAAGCACCAAAATACATGAAAAGCACACAATAAAATGTTGAAGTTGCAAGACTGATTTTGAATTAATTGATATATAAACAGATTGAAATACACTTATAACAGATCTTCCAAAACTGTGTTGCAAATGGAACGTATCAATCTATCTGGCATTTTGCTCTAAAAGGGCTAAGTGTTGCTTCTCAAGCTTTGAATGAACGGGGCTCAGTGGAGCGATTAGTCAGAAACTAACCTTTTTGGTAACAAAGTAAAATCAGAAAATAGGCAATAACTTAGTGTTCAAGTAAATTAAAAAAAGTTCTCAAAGTACAGGCACTTTCAAAATTGCACCTATCCAGCAGAATAATATCTAATTTAACACAGTTACTAAAGATAAATGATTTTTCCTGATCAAATTATATGAGGATGAATAATTTTATGCTATATAATTGTTGAGCTGGATAATTCAATAAGCCCATTTGCCGTTCTTGACTTCCTTTCACAAGTAGAAATTCTGTAATGAAGGCAGTTTTATCAAAACAGCTGCCAAATGGCAGTAGCATAATGAAAAAAAAAAGCACCCATTAATCAGAAAGCTAATTAAACATTCTGTGCGTGTAAAGCCTGCTGTATACTGAGAAAATGTGATGGGCCTGACAACAGCATTTGTAACAATTTATTCATTGGAGAATTGTAGGAAACAACCAATGTATTACAACAATATGCAAATACAGCTATTCTACAGGAAGAAAAGAACTTTATTTCTAACGTCAATTGGCTTGGAAAACAATAGAAACAAATTAAACATTTCTATTCCTTTTCTTTCAAATCTCTATATAAATACTGCAGGGTACCATTCCTCTTGTCTTGTCTAAAGTGAAGAGTACTCCTAGCAGAGAAGACCAGAGTAAAATGCAGTTGTAATGTGGTTGGTGGGTATCAGACTGCTGTTATCTCTCAGAATCAAGTAGTATTGTGGAATGAATTGTTGAAATCAAGGTATTCTGCATCGTTTGATACTAAATGAGCTACACAATAGTTTTGGATGCTTCTGAAAATAGTTTCAAAAGTTTCTTCACATTTTTTATAACGGTTGATCTATTCTTTACATATAAGCTCAATAATACTTGAAGGGTCCCTTTTGAAAGCAATGTTAACTTTCCTCAAGCGAGGTGATACCTTAAAGCTCAAGCTGACATGGTGGGCTTAAAATATTGAGAATCTGGATAAACAAATTTTTTGAGGTCATTTCAATAAACCTGTGATGGTAAATAGTAAGATAAACGTTGGTCTCTGTACACTGATCTGAAAAGATAAGTGGGGTAATAGTTTTAAATCTAATATGGAACAAACAGAGTTGGCCATGTGGTCAGTGTTTAATACATTATTTTATATAACTTAATATTGAACAGTAGAATTTTGTCCCTAAGGGAAACATTATTTGGGGAATTAATGTGGATTTTTGAGATGTTTGTTCCTTTACTTTACATAGAATAAATCCTCAATGGATGTGTTGCACATCCATTTTATGTTGCAATAAAATGCGCCCTAGTTTTCTGGGCTATATAATCACAGAACATTACAAACAAGAATTCCAAAAGCTTCTAATGAATTTAGACCCCCTCACTCCTTTGAAAATCAATGAGACTAAACCAGGTAATGGCCTTAAATATTTTTTCCTTATATCTGTATAATCTAGTTTGAAATAAAGGAAAGAAGGAAACTTTGTGGCCTCATGTGCAGTGCCTGCTACTTTTGAATAACATTCAGCACAGTTACTTGTTATTCCCTATTCCTTGTTTCATTTTTAAGGCAGCACTGAGCAAGGACAGAATGATAGGGCTGGGACAAACCCCAGGTCCCTGGACGTTATCAACTGGTAAAGCACTCTGACTTTACAAAAGCACAGGTTTTTTCCAATAGAGTATATTTGAAATGCTATCTCTTTTCAGCACCAGATGTTCTTTTCCGTACCATGTATTTGATTTTCAGTAATAAGAAAATTTCTGTTTATAGTGCCATGTCTGGTTGGATGGATAGAATGCCTAAATTATTTTCTGTGCTGTACAGCTAGTAAAGTGATCCAAGTATTTCCATTATACCACTTACAAAAACGATTAAATCAGAGTTATATGGAACTGTTAAATTTAACATCTGAATTACTTTTCCCCCTCCACATTTTGCTAAAGGAAATTATTTATTCATAGGTAGTTAGTGCTTAAAGAGCCCATATGTATTTCTTCCATGGAGGCCAAGCTCATGCTGAACTAACAGGAAGTCACCTCTTAGTTTCTACAGAACATTATTACTGCAGTATCAGAACAATAGGGAATTGGAAATGAATAGACTATAGAAAAAAGCTATTATGGAAAAAACACAGCAAACAAATTGAGTTAATGAGCAATTGCTTTTGTGAATGTGTTCCACTTTCAGTATTTTAAAACTGTGTCTCCAGCTGCATAGAGAATGGTCTTCCTCACAAAATAGAGTGTTCAACTGAAGCCATGAAAACCACTGAATCATTCATTAGCTTGCTGGAGGTAGAGGGTAGTTAGATGACACAGTAGGTTAATGCACAGGCTTTTCAAGCTGGAGGCAAGTTATGTCTAGATTTAGGTCACAAGCAAGACACATTCAGTGGTATCAGCTTGCTTTCTATGGATAATTTGTCACCTGCACAGATATATTTTATGATTGGCAAACTGTTCCAACATGAAAAAAGACAAGCATATCAAGAATATTGCAATTGGGATTAAGAGGCTGTGTAGACAAGGATTCAAAGACTACATGATGACTAGCTCTTTCCAAAACTATTGCTCCATTCAGAATCTTAAAAAAAAAATGACATAAAGCATGGTCTTCCTCACAAAATACAGAAACATTTAAATGTCTGGGTATTTTTAAATAACACTAGAATCATAAAAATAAAACTGTTGCATAGAAGCACAATTTTATATTAAATACGTAAATGAATCTCCAAATTTAACATATTTTGGGGTAATCAAAATAGGCAAAATAGGCATTTATTCTCTAAAATACTAAGAGCTAATTGAATACATAAGTATACATGTACAGCAAAAGTAATTACCTATGCAGACTGAGATACAATTAAGAAAACTGTGCTGTTGCCATCTAGGAGATGAGTGCTCTGGGTTGATGGAGTACAGACTTTTTGCTACACAGGTATTCTTTGCTTCAAGGCTAGAATAAGCGAAAATGTGCTGCTGGAAATCCAATGAAGTGAAATTCATGCTACTCTCAGTTGTTGTTATAGGCTGGGAAGTGATCAGGTGTCATCAATGTGTGTGCTCAGGGTGGCATGGTGTGCTACATGTGCACTGGAAAAGGAGGTGGGCAGATGGAGCCGAGAAAATAGAAAACTAATGGCCATCAAGACAACTGTGTGCCTCTTGTTCCTCAAATATTGGTCTTTTATCTTTTCCATCTCTTCATTCTTCAAGAAAGTCAAGATAGCTACACAGACATGAGAAGGACTACTTTGATGTATAGTTTGGAGCATAAGATAAAATTTCACAACATTAAACTTCAGAAACAGGGAGATTGAAGTCACAGGTCTTGGTTAGATGAATCCTCCACTTCCAGGATATGTAATAAATACATGAGTGATATGTTATTCCGAAGAGCTTACACTCTGAAAGTAAAACCAGAAGAATCAACACAAAGCAGTCTGTAGGCTGCACAGGAATGTATTGAAAAATGACAGTTACTGTGCAGTATTATAAGCTTTTTGGTTTTCTCAGTTTTCTCAGGACAACACTATACAATTAACTTGTAAGGTTGTGATACTCTATTCAGAGGAATTTTTGATTCTATGCCATTATTATCCTTTAATATACCAAAGAGGATATTAAAAACTCTTATGCTTTCATTTGCATCACTTCAATGTTTATTTATTTCATATTCAAAGGCAAAACCCCTGCTTTGCAGCATTCTTCTACTTATCTCCAACAATTTAACAGTCTTGTTGGGAGCTTTGAATAGCATCTAGAGTAACACCAAGTTTTACTAATTGAAGTTTTACAAATTAATTACACGACTATGAGTTCATGAGCCCAAGGAAAACTCTTAGTTTATTTGGGAGGTTTGCAATTGCATTAAACTGCTGTTTGCGAGTTTATGAAAGCAACATCCTTCTAGGTGGTATGCTTTTCTGATAGATTCCTGGCATGAAGTAAGTATTTTTGGAAGAAATATATTATTTTTTCTTTTTTTTTAAAGAGGAAACATTATTTTTATTTCACTTACAAGCTGCATCAGCATAATATCTTACTAGGAAAAAATCAATACTGAGGACAAAAGTAAAGAATCCATGGGATAGCTCTTTTATGCCTCTCTCCCCTACATTTGCAGCCCCATTTTGGAGAATAAAATGAGTTCTCAGGGTTCCTAGAAAGTTCAAAGTACAGGACAAAAACAGCATTTCCTTTTTAAGCACACCACAGTGCACATAATTTATTTATTTCCATGTCTTTCTATTTATTATTGCATTTACTTATACAATGAATTAGACATAACCTTTGGTTTAGGCCATTTCAATGGTCACTTGTGAGAAGTAGCTTCCCAGTCTGTCAATTCTGAATTGCTTTCTGAACAACTCATTAACACTGTTAGGATAACAGATGTTTATTTAGGAAGTTAAAGCAGGTGCTCTAAATGAAGTAAATGAATACCTGTATTAGTACATAGAAGGTGTGAAAGTGTACATTGCTTTTAAAAATAAACCCTTTCTTTCTCTGCCATCTTCCACCTTTAAGATGTTAAGCACTCTTCCAAACGGTGGAAAAGAAAGAGTAAATACCTCTCTATTTTCAATTTCAAGATAACTATTTCTTGGTGGCGGGCTTATCTAAGATGCCCCAATGGTCTAACAAAACTTAAATACAACTTGTGTTTTTCTGAGAAACTAGATTGCTTTATAGCTCTAGAAGTACTGAATTAAATACATAATTTAAATACTATTTTGGAGTTTCATAAACTTTATAACACCATTCTATAACATTTATTAAAGAGTTTTGAAACATTTAGAGAAAATAAATGCTCCTGTAAGGAGTCAACTGCTCATATTGTAATAATGTTAGCAAGACACAATTAAATGACTTGTAAATAAAAGGTATTGCAAAGACCATGGAAAAGTAATGAATTAAGCCAGCCTTGACAATCTCAATTTTGGAGCTCCTTAACTTCTGATTACTTATTTTGGCAACTTTAGTCTTCCTGTAGCAAATAGATGACAGATACAGTTTTGTAATGTAGTCTAATGCTCAACAGGCCACATCCATCAGGAGGAGGAAGTGGTATCACCACTGAGACACCGATCTGGCAACCTGACGTGCAATCAGGAGAAGTTTACTGCTTGCCTGGAGCCAAAATCGCAAAAAGATTGCAAAAACTCCTCAAGCTCAGACACTACTACTCATCTTCTTCCTCTATGTGGATGCCAATGATTCTGCAAATAGTGAGTTACAAAGCATCAAGCAGAACTACGGAGCTCCAAGGGCTAAAGCAATGGGGATAGGAGCTTGTTTCCTGTCAATCCTGACAGTGCAGGGCAAAGATACAGTCAGAAGTAGGCATATCATACAATCATCACCTGACGGCATGACCAGTATTGCAGGAAGGTCTTCGACCCCCATGAGATGCTTTTGAAGACAATTCAAAAGTTCCTAAAAAGGCATCTTTTCCAATGCGATGACTAACTTAACAAGGTAGGGTTAAAACTTGGTTCCACAGAGAGTGCTCTTCAAAGCCAGAAAGTAAGAGATTACAGGGTGAAAGCAGAGCCTTGGAGGATGCTCCCACACTCCCTGTAGAGTCCAGGGGCACATGGCACAACAACGCAAGTCTGTACAGCAATACTTACACTCTCAGGAACAGACTAGAATAAATAGATTTACACATGCTATAATGCTTTAGGAATTAAAGAAAATTGGTGAGTTATCTCCTGTGAGAGGAGTCCTTCAATGGACAGGTACAAGCCACTCTGGAAAGATAGCTTGTAAACGGGTAAAAGAGGAAGTCTTCCACTCTCTGTAGAAGAACGGTCAGAGTGCATGGAGGCTAGTTGTGCTCTGCAGAGTGTCTTTGGGTCCAAATGAGAGGAACTACCATGAAGTGACACCTTGTGTTAAGTGTCTGTTACAGATAACTGGATTAGGAAGAAAAAGTTGGTGAAGCCTTCTTCAGAGACCTTAAAGAGGCTTCAGATTTCCTTGCCCTGGTTCTCACAGTGACTTGATATTTGCTGGAAAGCAACACAGCAGTACACAAGCAATGTAGATTTCTGGAAGGCACTGAGGACAACATCCAAAAAAAATCCCAGTAAATGCTTTCAGGTAGGAGTGAGGCTCTTCAAGAACAGTCGTGAACAAGTAAGGAAGATTTAGAATCATAGAATGGTTAGGGTTGGAAGCGACTTTAAAGATCTAGTTCCAATGTCCCTGCCATGGGCAGGGACACTTTCCACTCTAGACACCTGAGTATAAATGGCAGCTTTGGCAATGTGGTGATCACAAGGTTGTGAAGCTTAAGACCCTAAGGGTGAAGAAGACAAGGACTGAATAAAGACCTTGCAAAGAGCAGATCTCAGCTTACTTGGGAAATAGTGAGGAGCGATCTCCTGCAAGTCTGCTTTGGAGGGTTGTTGCAGATAAAATCTCTCACATAGTTATGATTTAGCAGTAATTTGAGCTTTACTGGTAGTGTGAGGTGAATCAAAGGTTTTTAACAGCATTTGATAGTTGATTAAAGATCAACAAAGTGCTTCAGTGAAAATATGCTTTGATTAGAATAACAACTTAATTACAGATTTGAGAATGACAAAGAATCACACTTGCTTGCAAGAAGTTCTAAATGTGTATATATATATATAAAATTATATCTACAAAGCACAAAAATACAGAAACAGACAGAGAGACACAAACACATAATCAGTGTGAAATATACGGATTCAGTGAAAACATATAAGCAGGGGTGCTAATGTACAAAAAGGTTCTCTCTTCTCCCTCTGTAAAGGGGTAGATAGAGGAGACTAGTCTATAGTTAAAAGTTCCCCCTTTCTTCTCAGGCTAGATTAAATACTTAAAATGCATTGACATTCCTTAACAATACTTGAGCCTCCAGAAGTAAAACTTCACCCAGGCTTAATGTGGCCTTTGTCGGCAGGTGGCCCTAAGAAGCGTGACATCTCAGGAGAGATCCTGGTCACAGCCCACTGAGATCTGGGAGATCTTAAAGGGTCTCCCTTTTGGGTTGCAATTTATAGGGTCTTAAATAATTTACTTTCATCAGGTACTTATCAAGACATGAAGTAATGTTCCGGTGTGTTGCACCAGTTCTCACAGTGTATCATTCTTAGGCACAGATAAGAGATGGTTTACATTCTTTGAGATGAGTACCAGGCACACTGAGGGTTGCTCAATGCTCTGAGTTGCCACTAGCAAGGGAAAACAGGAATCAGAGACACCAGGGAAGCACCACAACACTGAGTTCACAGCCTCACACCTCGTTCCTGTCTCGTCCTGTAGCCTTGGAGGGGGAGAATCGCACCAGGCACTGAATGCTGGGGAAATGGTGGGGTTCCACCACCACAAGGGCAAATGGGCTTGGGAGTACAGGCATATTTTCAGAGACAGCCTACTCTAAGCATGAGGGCAGTCCTTCCCTCTCCATGTAAAAAGACTGCTGCAGCCAGAAACCATCGTAGGCAAACCATGCGCTACCAAAGCAGAAAAGAAGATCTGACAGGTGGAAAAGGATAGAGACTCCAAAAGGGCGACATAGAAATATCACGAGTGTGCAGCAGTGCAGTGAGGAGAGCAGAAACTCTACTTCAGTTTGAACTGGCAAGAAATATCAAGGATAATATGAAAGTAATCTGTAGATATGTTAGCAGGAAGCAAAAACACAAGAGAATGTAGGCCTGCTGTCAAATGGAGCTGGCAAGTTAGTCACAAACGTCAGAGCTGGGACGCAGGTAGTAATTGTCTCGTTCACCTCAGTCTTCAGTCCCAGGTCTGTAACACCAAGGAACAGTGAAAAGAAAATGGTGAACCACTGATGGCAGAGGAGGGCTGAGTTAGGGACCATCTGTACAAAGCAGACATAGACATATTCATGAGACCTGACATGATGTATACAAGGGTGCTGAGAGTGTTAGCTGGCATGATGACAAAATAATTCCTGTCAATCATTTTGGAAAAGCCACAGCAATCAGGAGAAGTCCAAGTAATCAGAAAAGCGCAAATATTATGCCCAACTACAAATATCTGTGAAAAAAGAAAGATCAGAGAAACTACAGACAGCCATCTTTACTTCAGTTCCTGGGAAAATTAAAGAAGTCCTCACAAAAAGACCCTCCAGAAATGTGAAGGACAAGAAGGTGACTAGGAGAAGCTGATATGGATTTACCAAGATTAAATATTACTTGACCAGCCTGGTTGCCTTCTCAGATGAAACAAACTGCTGAGTAGATGACAGCAGAGCCATGGATGTCATCTGCAGGGATGTCATCTGTGTATCTGGTTTTGGCAGAGTTTTTGAAACAGTGTCACACAACATCCCCATAGACAAGCTGTCAAGCTCTCTGCTGGACAGACAGACCACTGTTTGGGTGGAAACTGACTTAAACTACAAAGGTGATGGTGAATGGATCTCTGTCCCACTGACAGAAATTAGATGTGGAGTTCCCCAGGAGTTTCTCCTCGGTCAGATGTTATTTAGTGATGTGGTTAAGGGAAAGGTTTTGGATATTGTTCCCCTGGACTTTAGTAAAGACTTTGACACACGTTTCCTATGACATTGTCCTAGAGAAACTGGCTGGTCATGGCTTGGACAGTCCTTGGCTGAGTAAGAAACTGGCTGGATGCCTGGGCCCAAAGAGTGGTGGTGAAAGGAGTTAAATCCAGTTGGTGGCTGGTCACAAGTGGTGTTCACCAGGGTTCAGTATTAGGGACAGTTCTGTTTAATATCTTTATCAATGATCTGGATGTGGAGATTTAGTGCACCCTCAGTAACACTGCAGGCAACACCAAGTTTGTCAAGAGTGTTGACCTACTTGGGGGAAGGAAAGCTCTACAGAGGGATTTGGACAGGATGGATTGATGGGCCAAGGCCAATTGTATGAGCTGCAACAAGGCCAAGTACTGGGTCCAGCAGATGAGTCACAACAACCCCTTGCAATGCTACAGGCTTTGGGAAGAGTGGCTGGAAAGCCATCCAGTGGAAAAGAACCTGGGGGTGTTGTAAGAGTCGGTTAGAAAATCAGCGTTGTCTCAACCTTGTCATTAAGGACATGACATCCCCAGTTCGACTATAGGGTCCTTTCTATGGATTTGATGCAGCCTGGGAGCAAGACTCATCTCAACAGGCCTGTTGCCGCAAAGTTAAGATATCATGAGAAAATCTCCAGGGTAAAAGTAAAACACAGTTGCCACTTTCTGAGACAAAGGCGCGGCTGGCGTGCAAAGAACTTGTTTCCCCGGTAACGCACCCTGGTACTGGTACAAGATGGATTGATGGGGGACGGAGTGAAACGGTCTCGTTCCACGGCCCTGGCCTGTCCAAGACCATCTGTACCTCTGCAAGGACGGGAACAATAAGCTGCAGATGCCTCAGCTATCCAACCAGAAAGACGGCAAACACCGTGCCAAGCACTGTGACAAAATCTTTACCCTGAGGAGAACTTTGCTTGTTATAATGTCATTATAATACCAGAACACACCTCCATCTCAAAGGCTACCCGCCTCCAAGGTAGAGGAGGAGCAAGGTGTGTAGTTTAGCATAAAAGGTCATCCCCTAGCAACCTAAAGTTGAAGCCTTCCCCACCAAGGATCGACGACGATCGATCATTAGGACCTACGGGACGCTGTTGGCTCCGGGCCCGGGGGACGCCTTGGACCCGCAGTGGTAGCTATATTCCTCTTTTCCTCTTTTTACTTCCTTTTCACTCCCTTTATCTATCGCACTTTGCTTACGGACACAAAATAATAAAGTTTTTGCTGTTTAACTGAAGCTAACCCCTTTTGGCGTGGTCGCCTTAATTTTGCACTTAGAGATCTCAGCAAAGAACCACCACAAGTCCTTAGTGGACCGTGACAGGTGTTGGTCAAGAGCCAGCTGAATATGAGCCAGCAGTGTGCCCAGGTGGCCAAGAAGGCCAACGGCATCCTAGCCTGCATCAGAAATAGTGTGACCAGAAGGACTGGGGAAGTGATTGTCCCCCTGTACTCAGCACTGGTGAGGCTACACCTCAAATACTGTGTTCAGTTTTGGGCCCCTCACTGCAAAAAAAAACATTGAGGTGCTAGAGCATGTCCAAAGAAGAGAAATGAAGCTGCTGAAGGGTCTAGAGCACAAGTCCTATGAAAAGAAGCTAGCAAACTGGTGTTGTTTAGTCTGAAAAAAAGGAGGCTGAGGGGAGACCTTATTGCTCTCTACAGCTACCCGAAAGGAAATTGTCGTGAGGTGGGTGTCAGTCTCTTTTCCCAAGCAGCAAGAGATAGGATGAGAGGCAACAGGCTCAAGCTGCTCCAGAGGAGGTTTAAATTGGATATTAGGAAAAATTTCTTCACTGAGGGGATTATCAAGCATTGGAACAGGTTGCCCAGGAAAGTGATTGAGCCATCATCCCTGGAGGTATTTAAAATATGCGGCACTTAGCGACATGGCTTAGTGGTAAACTTGACAGTGTCAGGTTTACAGTTGGACTCAATGATCTTAAAGTTCTTTTCCAACATAAATGATTTTATAGTTCTATGATACTATGAATGTCTTTGTAATGATCTTGATGATGGGACTGGATTCATGCTCACCAGGTTTGTGGATGACACTGAAGGGGCAGACAGGCAAATATGGTGGAAGGAAGAGTCAATGTGCAGAGAGACTACAACAGGATGGATAATTGCTCCAACAAGAGTTGCATGAGGTATTATAGAGAAACATAAGCCCGGAACAGAATAATTCCAAGCATCAGCACAGGCTGGGATCTGTCTCAGTGGGGTCTTTTATAACTTAAAAACAATAATTTAATTATTTTCGTGAGAATGAAAAGTGGCTGCCATGTTTCTGTATTGTAACTCTCACTATCTTATCTCCTTTCCAAGCCACCACTCATGTAATCTCCTTTACACTATTCAGGACAGATGAAAAGACCAGAGCAGCTCTGGTGACCTGAGAGACCCTGAGCCTGTGACTATGTGCAAGTTGGAAGTCTTTCATGTGTGTTGCTGTGCAGTTCTCTTTCCAGAGATGTCTTCTCCAGTTCACAGATGCTCAGTCACATGCCCATCAGTGACTCAAGCATAAGCCCCAAGTCCCTAAGGCAGCTGTACATCAACTGTTTTTCACCAAGAGAAGTGACATCAATTCCCTGTTGGAGAATTTTGAGATATACAAAAGAACAGAAGAGACCAAGCTGTGATCATTTGAGACAGAAAGATGGTATGTGTATCCTTGTCATGAAGGGTGCTGTTAGGCTGCCTTGTTTTGGATTTCAGCTGGCCTGATTAGTGGAAGAAAACAGATAAGTGAGAGGAGTGAAGGGAGATCATCACAAACTGAAGTTGAAGATGTCCTCACTCATAGGGAAAAAAGAGAGGGAGAGTTGAAGAGAGGGGACTGAACAAAAGGTATATAAAGAAAAGAAGAAGTGGAAAACGAAAATCTGTGACACTAATTTCTTGTTCATATTAAGTTTTAAATTAACCTTTTTTGATTTATCTCTCTTTCTATAGCCATTCCCAATTGTTGGCACAGGAAAGAAAGTTAGGACAGACGTATTGCATTGGATGGCTTTTCATGTGCATAGACAAGTCACATGAGAGTATCAGTTGCTTTTATTTAAAATGAAACCCTTAGAGATTTTCAGGAAGAAAAAATTAATTCTATGAAGAAAAAGAACTCAGAAGTCCAAGACAGATTTTAAACCTTGATAATGTCAGAGGCTAGAATTCATCAGGGTGGACAGACCATTTGGTTTCCGAAAGTTGTATTTTTTCTTCTAAGTTTCTTATGAAAAAGAGAAGGAAAAAGACCCAGTAAAAGATAATTTGTCCGTCATATACAATCTGTTAAATTGTAACTAATTCTGGTTCACCTAAGAATAGATACTTAGCATATCTCTGGACTACTGTACAAACATGCTCTCTCGTGGAAAAAGGCAAAGGATTAAACCAGATCATTTTAAAACACCTGGTTGGGAAACCAGAAACTAAGAGTTTTAAAGCATGTAATTTTTCAAATAGCAAAGAAAACAAGTGAGGATGGAAAGAAAAAAGGCTCTCAAAAACTTGTGCATTGGAAGCATATGCAGTTGCATATTAATGTTGGCATCTGTTATGTACTGCCTTGAGTTCCCTTGACCACAGAATGTTACATAACCACTGTCAGCAGATTTAAAAGACTTAAATTAATTTGTGACGGCAGCAATTAGCAAGGAGGATGTTAACACCTACTGCTGCTCAAGATGTCAATTTCTGGCTGCTTTTTGTTTGGATTCTTTCTAAGCTCTTGCTGTGTTTTACACAAGGATATAACTGCATTTGCTGGTGTGAGACATTTGCAAGAGGTGGAAGTTGTATTAGGGACAGCTGAGGATATTTTGCTCAGAATAAAATCAGTACTATGTATAAATCAGTTCATGCAGAAAAATTAGGAGGTTCTTGTTTGGTAGAGTGCCTTTCTGTCTGAGCCTGTCTCTGTTATTGTATGTTACCTGCTGACGTATGTGTTCTATGTAATTTGGCACTGTGAACAATATGAATTATTTCTGTTTAGCAGACCTTGGTGAAATATATTTGCTTCAATATCTCATAAGAAAAACTCAGTCAGAATTGAAAGCTCTTTAATGAAAGCATGCTATTTTCTTACAAATAGCTTTTTAAGAAGGTTCCTCTGGTCAAAGACAGAGTTTTTGGCCAAGGAAATGCAGTGACTTGAAGGTACAGGTCATTAAAGTATTCTGTTCATAAAGGAATAAGTAGCTCAATAGTTGAGTTAACAACATTTACATGTCCTGCTTTAGGGTTAGTTGTTCATCTTGTTCTAAAGAACATGGTGGAGACCAAGAAACACTACAGAATGACATTACCATTACACAAGGGAGCAATGAATCACGCCTGTTATTTTCCATTCCAGGTGATACTCAGGAGAGGACAGCATAGACCTCAGTTTCCATAAAGTTCTGCTGGAGATGGCATCCATAATAAGGGAGCTGTAGTTATGCCCACTTAAATGCCTGATCATTTAACTTGCCAGATTCAGTCATCCTGTTATGGAACGTCAGTTCAGACTGTGGCTTTGAGATGACTAGTCATTTGATAAAATTACAATATGGTCTGGTATCCTGAGTCACTGGTGGTGTTTTGAAATTGTTTACTGGTTCACACATCTGCTATAAATACATTAACTTATTTTAAAAATATTTTAGTGCCACAAAGGTATGCAAATCTTTTATGTACTGTAAACATATGGAACTGAACTACATCCCCTTCTGGAATTAGAGGGCAGCAGCAGCTGAGCTGTGTGAACTATGTTGTATATTGCTAACAGGAGAGAAAATTTTTTCCAAGGAGAGCAGAGTAAATTCCATCAGCTACAAAGGGCAGCTATGGGATTTTTTTTATGACCACATAAAATGAAAAATCATAGAGGTCTCATTTGAAAGAACTGTAACACAGTAAACTGCATGCTATTTAGTTTTTTTTCTGACAGTTAAATTGTTAGGTTAAACAGGCACTATCAGAAACTGAACTTTTGATTCTGAGGAACATATTTCAAGCTTAACATAAAAAATACAGTGATATCTCCCAGTTAGATCTCCAGGCTGCACTGCTTGGTAGCATTAGTTAAACAATACATGTTGAATTGAAAAAAGTCCCCGTCACCTGCAGTGGTTTTCAAAAATCTGTATTTAAATGTTCTGTGCTTACTGTATTCTGCAATAAGTAGAAATAATATTTCTTGGGTTTTGTGTGCTTTTTCCCCCCACTGTTAAAATACAATAACTTCCAGTGCTCAGTTTTAACTATCACTACAACTGCCTCTTACTCCTCTTGATCATCAGCTACATAGTTGGTGTCAGCAGGAAATTCTGAATAATTGTAGAGTAGGAGGACATTCAGGGACAGGAATCTAAACCAATCAAACATAATTAAATTGTGGAGCTCATTTTCAATAGATGCTGTGGAAAACAAAAGAACAAATGTGTTTTAAAAGACATTAAACAAATGGAATGTCCTGTGAGTGACTACTAAATGTAATGGTCCAGATGTATTGTCCAGTTTAGAGAATTTCTGAAGTACTTTTTACTGATTACGAATAATAGAGGAAACTTTCAAATAAATCCTTGTTTATTGAAATTAAAATTACCTGCCTTTGGCCACCACAGCAAGGTGTCCAAACAAGTACCTTTCTACTCTGAGAACACTTATATTCACCCCCTGGACCTTGTTTTCTGAGGGAGGACAACCATATAACAGCTGATCATTTGTCATGTACTGCTGTGGTAGTTGGGAATGCACTTCCTCTTACACCTCTTTGCCTCCTTCTTTTCGGCTGAAGCCCAGAAAGCGGAAAGAGACAGTCCCAGCATTGATGGCGCAGGGGGGGGTTCTCTGCTATATCACAGAACACTGCAGAGACAAGCTCACAGGCCTGCAGAATGTTAGTACTACACTGTGCAGCACTGTAATATAGAGTGTTACACTATCTGCAGCATTGAAATAGTATTTGGAGCCAAGGAGTCCTAAAGAACTGATGGTGCCTCCCAGAGATTTATCTTTGTTAAAACAGTGCTTCAGGAATATTGGCAAAGGAGATAAATTTGTTAAGTCACGTGCCATTCTTACACTGCGGTCAGGCAGGGATTTAAAACTGTCCATCCCGTACCTCAGAGCACAACACATGTAGACATATTTTAATCTTACAACTTTGGATATCAGCGTACTGAAGCTCGATATGGTAGGAGGCATGCCCTTTGCATAGCTGTAGTTCCTCCTGCCATACCAGGAGCACTTGGCTTGGTGATCTTTTGTATACCTACAAATTTATTTTTTTAAAGAATCCAGGGCAGAAAGAAACTTAAAA
>WKFP01015148.1:1687867-1769782 GCA_011057875.1 Pterocles orientalis
AAAAAAAAAAAAAAAAGAACAAAAAAACAAAACAAAACAAAACAAAACAAAAATAAAAAAGAACCCAAAAACCAAAAGAACACCTCAAAATAACAGCAAACAAACAAAATAAAACAGTTTCTTCAATGGAATTACTGTCATAGGATAGGGATGCTTTTTTATTTACCCAACATATCAAAATTAGGCAAGTAAAATTTTATTTCTCAAACTTTGGAAAGTGATAGACTGTTCACTAAAGACCTTTTATTTTTTCTCACTGAAAAATTTATACATGTAATCGTTATATCCTCAAAAATAAGTTGTTAGTGATGAGCCAGATACAGACTTTACAAGTGGTCAAAATTTAGAATTTCCTTCTTTTTAAGAAATCGAACTTTTCAAAGTTTATTTTAGTTCTCTATGAAAACTAAAAAGAGTTTAGGAACAACTTTTTGCAAAAGAAAAATTCTGGCAAAAGTAGTCTCAGCTTAACTAAATTGAACAATTGTTCTTTGATTACACTGAAAATCCTTCCAGTTTCTATGTTTTATTATATCATTTATATAGCCACATGCATTTCACAATACAAAGTGGTTTTTAAAAGAAAAAATATTATAAATATGGAACATTAGTCATTATTCTTTTCTTAATTAAGTTTAAAGGACTAGGACTGTCTCTTGATATAACATTCATTGATATTGTAACAGCTGAATGGATCAAAGACTGTAGCCCTCACTTTTAAATTTTAAATATATTTTTACTTCTGTTGAAATAAAAATGACCCCTTAGCTCCTGATATGCCTTTTTTCTTAATACTTTAGTATTTGAAGGGCCCCTTTAATTCTTAACACTATTGATTTTGATCTTTGTTTTTCCTTTTGCTTCCTTTTCCCTCAATACTTTCTCTTTTCCTTCTCCAAGTACATGTTCCTCTCTTGCATCTTTTAGCTACAGTCACAGTGACTTGCAAAATTTCCTAGAAGGAAGTAATATGGGGTCAGATATGCAAATATTTTACAGATATGTATCATATACATGCGTATAGTACGCATGCACATAAAATCAAAATATGTTACTTACAGGCCAACATTTTAATATATTTTATCTGCTGTTTTATAGGTGAGATAATTTAAAGAATTTTTTTGTGTCTTATGAGGTGTTTGAACATCAAAAGTTTATTCCCTTTTTTATGCAGTGCTTACTGTATTTTGCATTCCATTCAAGCTTCAAGGCACTAAGTTACACCACTGATATTAAGTCAGATCATATATATCAGCAATTTTTTCAGTATTCATCTTCTTCCATTGCGGGTTGCATCCATGGAATTCGATTGAGTTACTGGTAAGTGTGGAAGTACAGAATAAGGAAAAAATCTATCCTCTGCATCTTTCTTAAAAAATCAGCAACTAATTCTTCATTGTTTAATTATACTAATTTCCCAGAAATGCTATATTAGTATTTTAGAAGTCTTCTTTTGTGTCTGATTTTCATTATATAATTTACAATTTATTGCTGAAAGTATCTTAAATAAGGATAAGGTTTTGATTAATTTTTGCACTTGGTTTTATAACTGTTTATAATCATAAATGGAAAGGACTAAGTCTTATTTTACTTCATCTTTTACAAGCAATCCCCCTGTCTCAATAGAACTCAGTCACTATTTTTTTTTTTTTTGCATGCCACTAGGGAAAACACAATTTTGCTATCTGATTTTTCATGTATTTATGCAAAAATCCTGGCACTAATCACAGGAAGAAGTAAATACCTGTAATAAATATTTACAAACATTTTTAGTGAAAATATTCATATTAAAGGAAGTTGCACAACTTAAACTATGATACCCCTTTTCTTTATCCTTGAAATGACACTCTGAGGAGTATGATACCATAGTGTTTGGAAGATGTGAGTTCTCTTTGGTAGACCTCCCCAGTGCAGCCACTTCTGTTCGAATAGTATGTTGTGAATTTCATTCCATAGATATCCCAAAGACATGCCTGTGAATATAAAATAACTAATATCTTTTTTGTGCTTTCAGACTGAGACAATGTAAATGAAGTTTTAAGGTTCTTTGAAAATATTTTTTTTAAATATTAAACTTTTTTCTTCTTCGAAATATCTCATTTTGTTTCTCTGTAAATAATTTCCCTTGTCTAACACCCTGATTATTTTATTCTGTAGAGGTTTTTGACTTTTTGGTTCAGTGATATCCTTTGGCTTTACTGTCTTAATTCTAAAATAAATCACTCACCTATATTTTTCTTAAGTTGGTTATTTTCTGTATCACTGATGAATTTGTATATATTTCCTCTGTCTTTCTTATATCTTGTTTCATTGTTATTATTTCTTTACCTTATCCAAATGAAGAGAAAGAACAAAATAAAAATTATATATTCATTACAGATTATATAACATCTTTCATTTTCAGAAATAACATTTTATGCAAAATCACCACCGATATTCATATTTTGGTCTAGTGATTGTCATGGTTATAAAATACGAATGAAAAATTAAATGTACAATATGAACTTGAATTAAAATCAATATTTGTCTAAATATTCCACACAACTGCATGGAATGTCACTGTGTAGTGTTCAGTTTAATAAATCAATTTTAAATAAAGAAAAGTAAAAGTTTTCTTTATTTCTCTAGTGTCTACACTATCCATCCTACTCTCCCTTTGAAAAGACAGCTTGAATCCTAAAGCTGTATCTCTTTCTGACCTTTTTGACAGAATAATTTTCCAATTTTTGATAATTATAGAGTCATCCATTAGAGGAAAATAAAAAATATATTATGTGACATTTTTTATTTTGTAATATTTTTGCTGAATGCAACAGAGAAAATGCTCCTATAAAGAGCTGTGTAATTTTTTTTTTTAAATCCTAAATCCAAAAGTAATTATTACCCTGGTTCTTACATTATCACATACTGAATGACACTTAGATTGTCTGTCTCTAAATAACAGTAGTGTCATCTTACTCTACTGAGATATGTGGTTCTAAAGAAGCTAGTTTAAGATCAACATGTGTTTTGGCTATTACAATTCAGGAGAATGATTTCTGCAACCTGCGTCATATATGTTTACTACAGTTGTTGCTTTGGTTTTTGTTTCTGAATTAGAGTCCTGGTTCTTCATTCAGGTGCCGAAATGAAGTTCATGGATTGTGCTAAGCATCTACTTCTTTTCTCTGAAAGACACTCTTCATTGGTCTACCAATAAAAAAGAGGATGGTTTTTGGCACAGGGCATACAGAACAGTTCTTACGTAAGTTTGAAACTGCTATTGAATGCTGCTGTAAATATCTAGCTTATTTTTAGTGAAGGTATATGTTATCTTACTCCATTTATTTCTTTTGTTTTGTTTTTCCTTAGACAGCTTGACTTACACCATGGTCTTACAACATGAAAAGGAGACTGCTGCTGCCGTACGCAGTGAAGACAGGATAAATGAAGAAGACACAGAGCAGATAGAGCTATACATACACAAATTCAATCTACTGTTCTTCTAAAGTTTTGCATGCAACTCAAACAGCATTATAAATGTAATGCATGTGCTCATACTTTCTTGATTTTAAGTGAATGCAAAAAGAAAAAAAAACATGATAGTCAAAAATTAAACTTACAAAGGGAACATGAATATCACTCAGGAGGTAGCTTACATGTCCATTTATAAACAGAAACCTGAGAAGTTGATTTTATTCGGACTTCTTTTGTTATCCAAATACTGGTTAACTGCTGGAAATCACATGCAGCTAAATGTAATTTTATTTGCAAAATGTCATGGTAATGCTCTCTCGGGTTCTTTCTAAATGTTCTTAGAGCAATATAAGGATAGTAGGTTTGTAAAGTACAGCAATATATGGGCTAGCTCTAGATGTTGAAATATCCTAAGCAATGTAATCACATCAGGACAGTCTTTTTCGTGACCTAGTTTATACTACAAGCAAGCTAGAGATGATTCTTAGCTGAAACAGCTGAACTATGATATCCAGTGATGAAATCATCAAATCCTCTGGAGCTAAGTTTTCAAAGACTTACAAGATTTTATTTACTTTATCTGTCAATTTATTTCTTAATACTACACAAAGACACTCTATGAAGTCAGCAAGGCCACATTCAATTCTACATATTTTTCCAGTAATTATTTTATTTCTTAATTTAAAAAAAAAAATTCTTAGTATTTGGGGTTTTTTTGGGGTGGGAGTGTTTTGTTTGGGAGAGGTGCCTTTAATAAATGGGAAAATCTGGAACTAGAAATACAAAGCTCTTAATAGGTTCCACAACCCCAAGTATTTCAGAGATATTTTATTTTGTCCTGTAAGGTTTGGGAGTATCACCAAAGTCCAAGATCTCCTTGCTCCTATTTTTAGTGCTTGCTTAGTATATAAAACTTGAGTGGTTTGTTGTTTTTTCTTTTCTTCCTCCTATTCTGTTATCTCCATGCGCTGTTTTGTACAAGTATTTGCTTTTCCAGCTGGTATTTCAAACGTCACCATCCTGCATATGTTAAAAAATGAACAGCCTGCTCTTTCCACTTTTAAAACTCAGAGTAGCAGAAGCAGATTGGCACTGTTTTTTGACATGCACAGTGTACATTACTGCAAGATGTCATTTTTCCCCAAAGGGGTACTCAGAATGTCAAGAAACTTGGACCAGACTCAACAAGATCATAAATCAAAACACACGAGGACATTTGTATAGGCTTAACATTAAGTATCAGATGAATACTATTTCATCACATGCTCTCTGTGGAATAGGATTTGATGGTTACATACTTGTGATAATGCAAATTATCTCTCTATTTTAGTACCACTACTTTGTAAATAAGATTTCAAAAATAAGTTGTGCTTTTATTTTTTATATAGTTTAGATTTTTTTTAAAACTTTGCTAAAAAAAGATGACAATTGCAAAGTTTTCTATGCTCATAAACGTAACTTATTTACATCTCATAGTAGTGGTGTGGATATTCACATTGTGTTGGGAACATTAAAAACAGAGTCAGAGACAGTGCCCATCTTAAAAACTCCAAATCTGAATTAATTTTTATGGAAAAATAGCAGTTTACATTTATAAACATCTGAGGGAAAAAAGGCATTACCTTATAAATATCTTTTAAGTACAAATTTTACAATGTGTTAAATTTAGAAATGTAAGCTAAAAAAACCCCTCTCACTGTATTTTGATCCAAATCCCTTTTCCCCAAAAAATAGTAGAACAAAACGTGATGAAGAGTTTTGTGTTTTACTTAGGCTGTAACCTTATTAACTCCCCTGAGAACTGTTTGCAATAACATACAGAGTACAATTCACGACTCCTACTTTAATGGTTCTTATCTTGTGGACAGCTTCTATTCTAATAAATCTTCATCCAGAAAAACTCAGAAGAGAGAACCTGCTGCAAGCCAAGGCTACAATATTTTGATCACACAGCTGGTCTCCAACCACTGTGACCTGTAAGTGCGACCCTGTAAAAAAGGATAAAATGAAACCATTTAGCACACGTAAACCATTGATTTACCTTCTGCAGGTGGAACTTTTGTATCTCTGTTTACTGGGCCCCTATTTCCATGTGAAATAACCAAATCAACCCTGAACAAATTAAATCATGATTTACCAGGAGATTCTTAACAATACATGTCTGTAAACAGCACTGTCATGAACTGACACCTCTTACCTGTAGCAACTCCCTCCCCGTGAAAAGGCAAGCTCTTAGTACTAGCAGATACTGTTAGAAGCAAATCTGTACTGCAGTAGTTTTGAATAACTTAGTTTTCCCATACTGCTGCAGTTCTTGTCCTACCTTATGTGCAGAGGCTGAGGGTATGGATGTTACATCTGCGTTTTTCACGGCAGTTTTATGCACTCCCCAGCTACATTGTTCCCTTTTCTTCCACACCCTGTGTGGAAATCTCTACTCCAGGAGCTGTGTTATCACAGATTGTACAATCATGTTCTGCAAGGTCTCAGTCTGGCCCTAAAATAGAATTCAATAAATTTCTCATGTCTCAGATACCTACCTAAATGATACAGGAACTGTGCAGTTTGTACTAAGACTAATCAGAAAAAAAAAAAAATCAAATTGCAAAAGTTTGACTGTACCAGACAGCTTCCCTTAATGAGTTCCACCACCAGCTCTCTAATTTTGCTCATTTCACAGCATAAACCAAATATCATGTGAGCTATACACAACTTTAGATGTACATACTGTGCATCTCTTAACAAAAAGTACAGTCTCTACAATAAGCACACCCTTTAGTTCCTCTCTCAGCCTTGCCTGCCTATTAGGTCATTGAGTATTTCCTCAATATCTGTTATCAATATTTAAAAAGACCTTACAACCTGTGTCTGACTAACCTAGACCTTTCTCATAAGTAAGCAAAGACCACCTGGGTATTTTTAGGAGCAGTTTAACTACCTGTCTTTTGACAGAGCCTTGGCTGCTAATGCTGCATCATATGTGCCTCAGTTGCCCATTCTTGGTAAAGGAAAGAAGTCAGTTAATTTCTGATTGGATATTTTTGGATAGATAGATAAAATTAATTCTGCTACAGAAAAGTCTGAATGAAGCAGCTACTCCTGGTTAAGACTGTATCTTACCACACTGAATATGTTAGGGATTTGCAGCACAGGAGGTCTTCCCGGAAACCTGAACTTGGATTCTGAATTTGATCAAAAGTATCTGCATTCTGTTCTGGGTCCTGGTATAATTATATTCCTTTGGCTGTTGCCTCCAAGGACTAGAGACTGTCAGTTGGTGTTACTGTTGTTCAGCAATACATATTTCTTACTAAGAAAGCAGAACATCATATTTCTGACCATGGGCACAGCTTTGCCATCCTCCAGCACCCTCAGAGGAAGTAGAGACCTGTGATATTACTCAGGGCTCACCCATCCATCCCTCAATTTACAAAGGAAGAAGAAAAGTGTTGTGGGAAAAAGTCCCACCAGCCACCCTATTTCCTTGGCAAAGTGTGAGATGAGAAAGCTCTCCAGCAGTGGCCACACGCCACAGCCAACCTTGCACTCCTCTTCACCCAGCTGGCTCCCTATCTGAAGCTCTTCCTCATACTCAGCCGTTCACTTATTGCAAGGCAGAAAGGTTGAAAGCAAAGCAGAGCCAAGGTGAAAATAATCTTCTGCTTCTCCAGCCACACACTTCCCTGCTTACATCTACAGGGAAAATCTTTATGTTGGGGGGGAGAAAAATTGATCCTTGATGTCTGACCTTGGCCCTACTGCTAGCTGGCCATCCTCATTTTTCTTCCACACCTTCCCCTGTGGTTGTTATGGGATAATATCAGCAATGATCATTTATTATCCTGATAATTGTGAAGGTTTTTTGGGGACATGGACCTCACAAAGCCACAGGAGATGTGTGTAACCACACCACAGGGCTTTGCAAGCCTTTAGGGGATGCTTAAGCTTGTGAGAACAGGATGTACCTGTCCTCCCACTGTGCATGAGGATCAAAGGCTTATCTTGGTCTCACTCATACCTATCCAGTCATATATTTTATAAGCATCTGTCTTGTTATGTTCAGAGGATTGAACCTTTAAAGGAGATACTTACTTTCCTCCAGTTCTGACAAAGACATTTGAGACTTTGATTGAATGGAAGGTGTACTCTGAACGCTAGGCAACTGAAAACTTTTTAAAAAAAAATCATGTATCTGATTTTAAATAATTGTGTCTACCAAAGAAAAGCAAGCATATACTTCTAAAGATAAAGCACAGAATGGACTACTGCCATCTCTTGGTTATATATATTTAAAAAAAAATAAGGATTGTTCTTGTTAAGAAAGTTAACGTTAAACATCAAAAAAATTACATTTCTAAATATTTTTATCATTATATCAAAACAGGAATTGGATATCTTCTCAGTAAAAAGAACAGATGTGTAACATGGTGAGACAGAATGCCAGTAGTGCCAGTGATCTGGCTGCAGCATCTCAGGGAAAATCTCAGCTGAACCAACTATATCTGGACTTATACGAAATCAGAAACTTGAAAAATTATAAAACTTGATTTCATAAAAGTTACTTTTTAAAATTTAATTCTTGGTGTAATCTGCACCTTTCAGAGTGTTAGTGATTACAAGCCCTCAAAACCTACAAGTCTAGTTTTACAGCCACATTTTTATCCACAAAACATACAGCTGTGTGTGCAAAATGGGTATTGAGCTGCTCAGTATTTTATTCTTCTCTGATTAAGTCACAATTAAAACCACCGCTACTCAATTTGAACACACAACCAAATGCCTGACAAATGTCAGTTAGATGCAAGCTATTAAAATGCAAGCTGAGGATTCTCCATTTTTCATGCGCTCAGTAGGTCATCAGGGAATAGAATTCTGCAGTATTTTCCATATATTACAACTTTACAGACCAAAAAGAACGGCAATTAAGTCACAAAATGTTGTGTCAATCTATTCATTGCACCTACAAAAGGTACCAGACATCTGGACCAGAGATAGACAAATTTTAAATCATTTTACAATTAACAATATTTCTTCTACAAGACTAATACCCAAATATTGATATTAGTATTGTTTAGGTTATGGCCTTTCATCCCTCAATCAAAACATTTCATAAAAATAAACCATTTCATAAAAGTAGTTTTAGTATTTTGTCAATTGAGGAAAAAAAAAAATCCTGAAAAACTGTTCCAATTTCTGACAAAGTGAAAAATGAAAGCATTTTGGATGTGTAAGAAGTGATGTTTAAGGAAAAGCTAAATACTTTCCCTATGGCTGATGAAAATAATGAATTTGTCGAGTTTTTTGTCATTACTTTTTCAACGAAGATCTGAAAAAAAAAAGAAAAAAGAGGAAACACATTTCAGGTGGAATTTCTGTTTTGGATAAAACTTTTTTGAAAAAAAGTTAACTCAAATTTTTCAATCATTCGTAGGTACTTGTGTCACAATTCATAAAGTTATATGTTCGGAGTTTCAAGAGACCTAAGTAAATAACTTAAAAGTAGTCAGACATTGCTTGTTGTATCCTTCTCCAGAAAAAACTTGAACTTCCTCTAGGTTTCTCTTGTGAACAGGTAAGGGTTATTCTAAAACTAAATAATTGTCATTGTTTTGTGCTAAAATACAAGGACATTATTCCTCTAAATAGTTTAGATGCCTTGCAGTGGAAAAATCTGTTCACTATCAGGAGCTGACAGAATTTAATGGAATATCAGGGTATGTATGTCACTCTGTAGGGGTGTCCGTAAAGTCAAAATGAATTCTGGGCCCAGAGGGGTCTGTGTGAACTCCTCATATTTAAATGGTACCAGAAGCTTCTCAGACTTTCAACCCCCCCGCATACTGTGGGCATCCACAATGATGCTGAGTACACAAATTATTGTAAAGTATCATTCTTTATGCCTTGGCTTGCAAACCACAGTGATAAAGTGATGAGAAAATGGCAATCAACCCTTTCAAAGTGACCTTATGAGGCTGAGGATAGGGAGAAGATAAAAGAAAAAGAAAGGAGAGAGCAAGAGAGAGAGCAAAACAGAGAAAAGTAAAGACCTCCTCCAAGTGGACAGCTTGGAAGAGAAGCAACAGTAGCCTGCAAATCATCTCTCGGGCACCCTTCCCAGTCCAGCAGGCAATTTCTCCCATACACTTTTTGCTTAGTTGCTCTACATTTTTCACCAGGATCCACTAGAACTGCCCACTGGGTCTACCTGTCCATGATGCTCTTATGAGAGCATGCTTGGCAAGATGATTGATTTTTAAGCTTTTTGCCAGTCTGTTATAGGGTAATATTTGTTGAACACTTATATAGCACCGTTACTAGTGTCTAGAGTTGTAAATCCGTACGTCATACATCTTAGTACAAAGTCATAGACCGAAAGCTACAAGGCCAAGGAAGGTAGAAAGAGGAAAAACAGGACAATGTGAACAGCAAAGGCAAGCCCTTTGCACAGAAAACCAAGTGTATCTGTGGTTCAGACTCCATGACTGCAAGACCACAGGGAGATGAACAATTTGGATGGGAGGCTAATGGCACTGCCACAGCAGCCTCATGATAGGCAGTGAAATGTTGCAGAGTTGCTTGTGAAAGACAGATTACAGGATCACAGGAGGAGATTTGCAGGATGACTTCTCACATTGCAGGGCTGTACTGGGTTTACTTTTGGTAGGAAAGGGGCTACAGGGGTTGCTTCTGTGCAGACGTCAGAAGCTACCCCCGTGTTGGACAGAGCCAGTTCCAGCTGGCTCCCAGATGGACCCACTTCTGATCAAAGCTGGGCTCATTGGCTTTGTTGGTAGTGTCTCTAGGATAACATGTTTAAGAAGGGGTAAAAAAAAAATGCTGAACAGCAGCTGGGAGAGAGAAGTGAGATTATTCAAGAGAAACAGCCCTGCAGACACCAAGGTCAGTGAAGGAGGGGGAGGAGGTGCTCCAGGCACTGGAGCAGAGATTCCCCTGCAGCCCGTGGTGAAGACCACGGTTGTACAAGTTGTCTCTCTTCAGCCTATGCAGGTTCATGGTGGAGCAGACATCCACCTGCAGCTCATAGAGGACCCAATGCCAGAGCAAGTGGATGTACCCAAAGGAGACTGTGACCCCTGGAAAGCCTGCCCTTGAGCAGGCTCACGTTAAAACATGTGGTCCACAGAGAGGAACCCACAAAGGTTTTCTGGCAGGACTTGTGACCCTGTAGGAGACTCATGCTGGAGCAGTCTGTTTGTGAAGGACTGTACCCTATGGAAAGGACCCACTCTGGAGCAGTTCTTGAACTTCAGCCCGTGGGAGGGATGCATGCTGGAGAATTTGGTGAAAAACTGAATCCCATGGGTGGGACCCCATGCTGGAGTGGGGGGATGGTATGAGGAGGAACGAGAGGCAGAGAGGAGCTGTTATGGACTGACCGCAACCAACATTCCCCATCCCCCTGCACTGCTCAGGTAGAGGAGGTATAAGAATTGAGAGTGAATTTGAGGCTGGGAAGAAGGGATGGGTGCATGGAAGGTGTTTTAAGATTTTTTAAATTTCCGTTTAACCTACACTGATTAATTGTAAATAAATAAAATTAATTTCCCTAAGAAGAATCTGTTTTACCGATGACAGTAGTTAGTAAGTGGTGTCCCTGTCCTTATCTCTACTGATGAGCGTTTTGTCATATTTTCTCTCACTGCACTGTTGAGAAAGGAGAGTGATGGATCTGCTTGGTGGGTACCTGGTGACCAGACAAGATTAGCCCACCCCGAAGGCTGAGGGGCTAAGACACTCTGCAACATAGAATCATAAAATCATTTAGGTTGGAAAAGGCTCTTAAGATCTTTGAGTCCAACCATTAACCTGACACTACCAAATTCACCACTAAACCATGTCCCTAAGCACCACATCTACATATCTTTTAAACACCTCCAGGCTTGGTGTAAAAAACTATTCATGCAGCTTTGTGCAGACAGTGGTCTGTCACAGAAAACTGCAGTTGCCTGTCAAAGGCCCTGAATAAGGCAAGGCCTTGTGATGTCTCAAAACATTTTGGTTGTAGTCCTATTCCTTGCTGATAAGAAGTGAAGAACGCACCCAAGTATTTACTTCCCTCACTAACAAAAGATTTATAGCCTTACTCCTACAACAAGGTAGCAAACCTTGGCTTCCAGCTCAAAGGTACCAACAAAGAAAGTTCAGCCAAAGTTTCTCTAATACAGGGTCTGCACGACCACTGACCCAATTGTTTGAAAAGGTTAAAGCTACCCTTCCCCCTCTTACACTTGTGCAAAGACATGGTTCTCCCCATGCTAATTAAGAAGACACCTCCGTTGCTTCCTATGCTAACTGAAGAAAGTTAGGCAGAGGCCTGAGAACTTTTGTCTATATAAGGAGAATAAACAGAGCGAAGATGTGTGCCCATCATCTCAGGATTCCTGAGATGCTGACAGACTGATTGAGAAACACACCTCCCCCCCTCCCGGACATTGATGCTCATCAGAGGCACCGAAGAGTGGTGGAAAATTCTTTCTGAAAACTTTTCTCCCTCTCTTCTCTCCTTTTCCTTTCTCTTTTCTCTACAAGCATTTCTTGATGTCTCTCTCTGGCACATACAGTAACACCTTCTAAGTTTTATGCTAACTTCTTTTGGGGTTTGTTTAGCAGGTTTCCCTGGAAGCCTCATTGTGATAAGTGGTTTCTCGTTTTAGTACTGATAAATGGTTGCAAGTTTTGCATGTTGTGTTTCCTCTAGTATTGTTGGTAGTTGTGCTGTTGTTGTCACACTGTTGTAAGATTTGGTGTTGTCGGAGGGTGGTAGTGTTGTCATGAGTTGTCTTTACCAAGTCATTTGTTTTTTATAATTCTGTTACATTTTACATTTTGCATCCTACATTTCCTTTCTTAACCCAAAGAATATATGCATTAAAGTTATAAACCAGTATCCGATTGTACGGTGTCATCCCACCTTAATTTGCCACAAGGGGATCCACAGAACTTCTGTGAACTCCACGCATCCCACCAAGGGTAGTCTTATGATCTGGGTCATGACAGATGGTGATTCCACCACTTCCCTGGGCAGCCTGATCCAATGCTTGATAACCTTTTTGGTGAAGAATTTTTTCCTAATATCCCGTCTAGATGCCCTCTGGCAAAACTTGAGGCGTTTTCCTCTTGTCCTATGGCTTGCTACTTGGGAAAAGAGACACCACCCTTCCCTCCTTTCACAACTTGCTTATATTAGTAAGCTTATCACATAACATAGCAAAGGTGTGATGATAGGAAGAACAACAGTGTCTTGACTGGACTGCCCACATTGTGAGGTATAGACACACTCATAAGGAATGCTTACTTTCTGCTTACTCATTTTGGTTTGTTCTACTTCTGACTCAATGATTTGTATAAAAGTAACCATCATAAACAAAACTATTTTTTGGTTTCTTGTCCATTTAATAACAAAAGAATCATTCTACCTGTGCATTTTACATGTGATTACTAAATTTCTTTAAATAAAATAATAGGAATTGCTTGCATTTAGGGAAGATTTCTGGGTTGTCATTATTGCTGTTTTACAGATGGGAAGACTGAGGCTCAAGGACCTTTAGAAATGAAATTGAAGCTATGCGGTTGCAGAACCAGGATTAAAATCAAGATTACCAGAGTCCTCATCCAGCGCTTAACCTGTTCTAAGAAATGTTAAATTAAGAGGTAATTTTATAAAAAATAAAAAGAAGAGACAGGAAGAGAGAAAGAGGAGGAAGAAGAAGAAGCAGAAGGAGAAGGTGGAGGAGGAGGCAAGAGGAAATAGAATATTCCCAATCCTTTTGCAAATGTATTATTACAGGAAAGACATTCCAAAACAACTGTGCAGTCCCTAAAACCATGGTAGACAGACCACTGAATAAGCAGGCAAGGTGTTTAATGTTCTATGTAAAAAAGGGTAGTCCTCGAAAAATCAGTGGGCAAATTTAGCTACAGCCTCTGTGTATTAAACTGCTAATTGTATGCAATTGTACAAAATGCTTTATGCTCTCAGCAAGATAATCTTAATTATCTATTTCCTCAAATTTATTTTTTTTTGCTTTTCCAGAACCTGACACACAAATTTATCCTGTTTCTACACCACTGTTTTTCAAATAAAATTCCAATAGAAATAAAGTCTTCAACTCCATATTACACAGATAACATTGTGTTCTACTAAATTTAAGGAAAATATCATACAAATAAGATGGGGTTTTGTTACAGCACTTTTGACAGTTTTATTTTTGAATCTGTACATATAATACTTCTTTTTTCTTTCCTGCAAGATGATAACCTTGCTTGCACCACATGTATTTGATGAATTTCGTTTTCAGCTTGCTGCTCTGACTGTGTCACCTGAAATCTCTGGTCATTGCCACTCGCTTCTCACTTTAGTCAACGCCGCTTTGCTGCCATTATCAGCTTTGGGTATTTTCTTTCTTTTAATTTTCATGTGTGTAACAGTGTTACTTGAAAGTGAAGATGTGAATTCTTTTGGGTTGCCCTGAGGTGCCTCTCTTCCAGATGATTCTGATGGCTTTCCTTCTGTTGCTGGCTGCACTTGGCTCCTTTCATTATTTTCTGTTTCTTGTTTCCTAGGGAATAACAATGTGATAAACTCAGAGACAGTCACTACACGAAGTACACCAAAAGAGAAGCCCAGAGAAAGAATTGCTACAGAGCTCTGATGTCAGAATTGGAGACAAATTATACAGATGACAAAACATAAAAAAAAAGAATGTCATTAGAAAAAGGAGGAAAACAAAGAGGAAGACCTTAAGCATTCAAACATTCAATTAAGGTTAAATATTAGACATTAATTTAAATGAGCCCACATATAGTGGTTCTCTGTTTCCTTTCTTATAGGTAGACGTTTTCCATAAACTGACAAAACCAGTTTGCATTTACACACTAAAACTGATCATTTAATAATCTAGTTTTTCAGAATATTATTCACAGTTAATTTTCTTTATGTCTTTTTTATATTTAAATATAGTTCTCACATTTGTATATTTCCTTATTATGTATTATTGCAAATCAGAAGTAGTCTTGTGGAAAAGTATTAAAAAATTAAATGTCATTGTTCATGATTTCTGGAAGACATTGCTTATTTATATTGCTGAAATCCCAAGGATCTTGTTTGTTTTTTAGTCTAACACAGCTCTAGCAACAAACGAGCTGAAAAGATCTCATTCTGATTTTAAGATTGGTTTTATGAGAAAGAAACAAAAATTCCCCAAATTAGAAAGTAATAAGAATTTTCTTATTACAGAAGGTGCATTGTTTTTCATTACTTTTTATCATATTAAACAAAGTTAAAATGTAATTAAAATGTTTGCATTTATAAAAATCCTGGGTTTAGTAGACAAAAAAAATATATTGTAGATCGCAAATACGTTATGTTTATGTTACAGAAGTGGCACAAGCTGATTTAGGGTTAGAATTTTGACATGAAAATGATAGCTAGACAGAAGATAGATAGGCAAATGATTTGATAAAAAGAGGAGTGTTTTGCATGCTTAATATAATGTGTAAAGACTAACAATGAAAACACTGAACTGAATAAGATCTATGACACGGTTGCTACTGAACAGAGAAGATACATTTGTTTAATAGTCAGAATTCACCTCTTTCATACATTATAAATATGTTTGTGGGTTTCCTTAGCTGTGTACATTCACAGATTTTTTGTAAGTAGCACACATTATTTTGGCAGTAGAAATGTGTCCATACAGCATGAGAAGACAATTTCACCTTAATTTTTCACAGCACAAGTTTGTCCAAGGACACACCTAGGGCTCCACAAGAAAGCATAGGTTAAAAACTGTGATTTGCCTTACGTGCTCCCGTTTGTACTCAGTGAGCACTATCTGAGATTTGTGCTCGACTCTTACAAAGCGTCCTTGCCTTTTTTCCAAAGACACCAAGACAGCTTTATGGCGTTTTCTTTTTTTTAGTTTTGGGAGAAATGTTCACATTACAAGTAGTCCCAATCCTAAACCAACTAAGTGCAACTCAAATGAGATTTAATGCTGTACAGCTTTAAAAGTACCAGAGCCGGTGCAGAAACTATAAATTTCTGCTTTTCACAAGTTGGTTTACGGATACAGTCGTTCATAGTGCAGTAGCCTTGCTTATGAGACGTGACAGCACTAGTAAGACCTCCAGCTTTCTGTAGCTAAAGAGCTCTAGTGATCCCATCAAACCTCAACTAGTCTTAGTGCTATTGGTACTGCTGATGAATGAAGCTAAATGCTAATCCTTGCTCATTTCCAAGGAAGTTCTGCCACCTACCAGCTGAAAATGCATGGCCATGGCATGACGAGCTACTGCATTCATTCAAAATGTGAGACTAATAGCAGTAAAAGCACATGAACACTTAGCTCTAAGATTGTTGTAAAATTGACTGATATTATAATTGTTTGTTTGGGATTTTTGCTGTGCTTTGTGGAGTACTACAAAAATACACTGGTTTGGAAAAAAAATATTTTTGATAAGTATGATAGCAGCTGATTGAACACTATCTACTAGTTGTTTTCTCCATCAGGTATTTCTTCCCTATTCTTTCTAAGGTATTGTCTCTAAAGAACAAAGTGCTATTGGCTGGTGTTAAGATAGAACTCTCGTTAACCACTTCCTTTACATTTGAGATGTGTGTGTAAAGAAACCCAGGCCTCAGGTTAGCCTTCCATAGCATTTTGCAATCCCTCTGCCCAGCCATAAGTGACTGACTAAGGTATATACAGGAACAGGTTGGTGGTCTCTATGTAGAATATCCTCTTTTAAAAATAAAAATGAGTCCACTGAACTCATGCATAGTGTTTATGCACAGGATAGTGAATCACGTTCTTAGTTTCTTTATGGATTTTATTAGCTACAATAAAATGATTCTTTTAGCTAAAGCATAAGAAAAAATAAAGTGATTCAAAATAAATGCCTTTGCCTTCTTTTAACATTTTGATTTTTTTAATCAGTTAAGGTATAGTATAACGGTGAACCAACACACAGACCTCATAAATTGCTAGTAAATAATCATATTTTCAACAACTTCTACCAGAACTCATGCTCATGAACTGGGAAAACCATGCGTCACTTGTTCACAACCAGCACTGCTATTAAATGGGAAAGTGCATGTAACTTCTGTAGTAACATTCAAAAATGTCATTAAACTGCCAAAAGAATATTCCAGCAGCTAGAATAGCGTGTTCCTGCTGGGTATCCTCCAGACTACAAATCCAGTGAGGGAAAATACTAAGCAATATTAACTAGGGGAATAGCTGGCAGCAGGTGCCACCCTGAGACCCTTAAACGCAGACTACCTCTCAGGAGAAGGTCTACTTTGTCTGTGCACAGACCTGCTGACAGGGGTCGGTGGTTTTGTTTGTTTTGTTTTTTTAAAAATCCAAGCAAATTCACCTGCTTGATATCAGTTACTGAGAAGTGGAATAAACCCCATACTATTTAAATAAGAAGTGGCTCCACTTGTGCTTTACCTCCATTTACTGTCATACGGCCCGCACTGCCTGCTCCCTGCCTGCCCTCCGAGGCATGCTGCATGATGGGCATCTGATGGGCCAAAGCGGCTGATCAGCCATCCAGCCTTTAATTAGATGAAAAATTTTTATTGACATTACTACCATTTGCGCTAAAATAAAACCCGCAGGATTTACAACTGTATCTTCTGCTGAATTTACTGTTTCCTAATGAATAGAGAAAAAGATGGTCTGTGTTTTAATAAATCATGTGTTTATTAAATTCTTTTGGTGTTTTTATTAGCGCAATGCACCTTAATAATCATCTCTGAAGACCATATCAAGGGCTAATGAAGACAACAGACCTACTCAGAATGGAAGCAGTAAAAAAGGACCATACTGAACAGAAATTGTTGCTTTTTCCCTGTCCAATCCCCCAAAAAGTAGGACCCTGCTTTTCATATTTCCTTTGGCATTAACATAAATCAACTTGAGCTTAATTGGGAGGAGTCAAGAATCCTATTCTTAAAATAGATCTAAATGAATAGCATATAGGCAGTGGTAATAATGTGAGACAGTTTGTCAGATGCATTTACTGACAGCTTAACATCCCTCTGGGCATAAATTATTAGGAACACATCTTTTAAAGCACACTGAGATTCAAAGAATGCACGCAGATGCCTATTGCTTATGACTAAATTTAATCATCTCCTGCTTGTGACCATTTGGCAGCTTCAGGAAAGTTTTCTCCACAACCGGCTCTCTGAAGCCAAACTAATAAAGTGCTAATTAAAGGAAGTACATGGAAGACATGAACACTAGGGGCCTGGAGTAATTGGCTACAAAAAAGGCAGAGCTGAAACACGTCACTTTGTCCACTGCTCCTGATTAGGCTCTAATTCAAATACCAATATTTCACAGCACATCAGGGTGGTTTGGGAAAGGTCTCAAGCTTTCTCCATAGAGTAGAGAGCCTGCTACAAACAGTGATACAAATGCTTAAAAAAAAAAATCTATATTTAATGCTATGCTACCATCAGAAAAACATTTGTGGCAGCCTGGGCAGTGCACAGAAAGCTTTTCTTTTCGTTCCACAGTGGTGAGTCAGAGATCAGAGAGAAATGAAGGAAAACCATCATTTAAAAAAAAAAAAAAAAAAAAAAAAAAAAAAAAAAAAAAAGGAAGAAAAAAAAGTAGACTCTGGACTAGAAACCATCTCCCAAGCCTGTCACAACTGAGCAGTAATTAATCTGAGGAGCCTTTCATCTGCCCTGCAGGCAAGCTGGAAAGAACACCTACTGGCACTTTCCTGAAGAAATGGGCAGCACAGAAGTGAAAGTCACTTCCTTTATTTTATTTGAAATGGTTTTTATTGTTGATTTCCTCTTGAGTATGATAAACTTAACTTTGTGTGAGCTGATGTACAATTTAATTCTTGCTGTTGCTCCTATAGCTCAATTTCCTGCTTTTCCTGAGAACAAATCCATTCTCTTGTCTGTTTATATTATCATTGTTTAATAGCCAGAGAAGTTATTTAAGGTAAATTTATTCCTTGTATGAAACAAATCATGTAACTAACTGGGCAACTACTCATTTTTTGATTCACTAGAGCAGATAATTTAAAGGAAATATTTTATATATCAATACTCATACTACATTAATACTTTAACACACTATCAAACTACTTACTGCTATACATAGCAATCCACATAGGCATATGAATTTAACAAGATGTGGACCCCTGTTCAACAAAACAAACATATTATTAACCTTACATCTGCTCAACAGACCGAACTAAATATATGTATAATTTGAGGACCATTCCCATGCTACACAAGAGACGATAAAAATAACATAATTCTTAATTTTCTGAGTAAGGAAGCATTTTTACTTTTGTGTTTTTTCATTGAATTATTTCAAACAGAATAATACTGTAAATTAGGAAGATATCACAAGAAAACAAAAACTGAAGATATCACAAGAAAACAAAAACTGAAGACTTGTAATATTATGTCAATTATATTTTGTTATGCTCGGTATAAATTGCGCTTTTCTAGTTTAATAGCAAATAATTTTAGACTAAATAACACCCTTTTTTTTAAAAATTTGGAACCTTGAATCCAATCTCAGAAAATACACAAAACCTCCTCAGTCTGTCAGTACAACTTGATAAATCTTTAATCACAACCATAAAGAAAATATTAGCAAGAGAATAGGGCTTTTGAATGCTTCTAGCAAGACATTTGGCACAGTTTATTTTAATATTTTCTACGGTTACTCTATAGTTGTTCAAGTTTGGTTTCAAAATGGAGTATTTCTCAAGTACTAACACCTTAGTTATATTCCATTATTCTGATAGAAAGAATGAGTTAAAACTAACCAAATATATGGAAAGATCCTTTAAAATTATACATTGACAATTAACGAGTGGTCATCATCCCCAAAATTTTCTTAAGTTTTATGATCTGAAAGTGTGACTTATGATCATGTTAGTACCTAGATAAAATCAGGATCCTTAGAACACAATTTCCATATCAAAATATAAAGGGTGTGGAAAGCACATATTTTGAACCCTACAAAATATCAGCCGAGTGAACTCTAATGGTTACCATGACTCATCTAATCTCCAGGTTCCTGCGTGGAGTTGACTGACAATTAATTGAACCTTAAGAACAATTTCATGAATATCACTTGACACAAAACAATGCACAAGTTCATAACTCTCACTAGATAGGTTTGGGTGAGGTGAGGAGACATGATTAATCATGGCAATATCCTCTTTAATTATCTACCAAAATGTTTAGGAGATCTAAATGTATTTGGGTTTCACTAACCTGGGTTTAATCTTCTTCTTCTGAATTTCCTAATCCTAATCCTAATCCATTTGTATTTTATACAAAATGCATAAGCATTAATCAGTATTCCAGATCCAAAATGAGTGCCTTAATCTAACATCCCAAGGAGCTTTCCACAATCTTATTCTTTAAGGACCTTATACTTAAATAGATCTTGCCATTAGAATAGTTTTAATACTGCAACTGAGAGGTAACATCCACTGCCATGGTGATAACCTGATGCTGTATGAAACAAGTCTTTTGGTCTAGGAAGCTGGTCTAATGTCTCTTCACCATAGTCTATCTAGCCCAAAGACAGAGGGTGATGGTAGTGTGCAATAAGAGAGGAGAAGAGGAAATGAGACACTTTTCTTTCACTGTAGAGCTGTCTGGAACCGCTTAATGCAAGTGGCAAAGCCCTTGAGTGTTAATCTGAAAGTAGGATTCTTCTGTGAGAGTTGGATTAGGTTTAACAAGAGAGTTTGACAGATCCCACCCAAAAAGGCTGAATATCCTGATAGTGAGGACACTTTTCTGGGAAAAGGAAAACGTGAGTGTAAATTGCTTCAGGCAGGGGAGTGAATTGAATCTGAGTCTCAGGCTGAGAAACAGTTACAAAATACCTCTGTCTTTCAGTAATCCATTTTCTTTCCTTCTTCTGTAGATATTTAAAATATAGTTTGACATGCAGGAAAATTCTGCATAAAGATTAGAAAAAAAATTTCAACAGGAAGGAACCTCCAAAACAACATGTGGAGTTTCAGTGAAACTGATTGCTTCACAGCATTTCACTTTAACAAAAGAATAAATAGTTTGTTCCTCTCCCAGCTTGAAGTGTAAGAGTTAACACATTTGTAATATCTATTCTAGCCACACCTTAAATATTTTCTTCAGAAAGGTTATGCAGAAAAAGATGGCGAATACAATTTAGAACCTAGAAATAGGAGAGCAAAGTACATTTCAATGTACTGCAGCCGGTGAGGTGAATTTCAATGCAAAGACTTTTCATCTACTCCATGCATACGGTACAGGTTTTAAGAACATATTTCCTCTTCTTTACAAGAAATACTTCTTTATATGTTTCTAATGCTGACCTCACAATTACCAGAGCACTTCAGCACTAAAAAAGAAAATGGAAGCAACTTTCAAGCACTATCCCCCATCATGTAATGGCCTGCTATAGTGTTGGTCTCAAAATAAATTATTGTTGCAGGAGTGTGAATCTTGAATGTGAATAGATAATTATTACACTGTTCCTTTTAACAAGCCAAGGCTAGCACTTACCTTCACTTCTCTAATAGTCATAAAAAATGTGAATTCTAGAACAAGTAGCCTTTCAAATTTTTTCCTGTTATTGTTTCCCTCTTCTGGTGCTTTCTGGAGCCAGTACTGAATCACAGCCACCCAGCTTAGGCCGAGCTTATTATTCTCTTGACATACAAAACTTTGTAATAATTTACTTTTATAAATTACAACAAGAAATAGATAATAAAGCCAAATTGAGAATAAGACAGCTGTCAGTATCCTTGATAATTATATGAAGAGTATAATAATATCGTGTTTACTGGATCACAATAATCACTGTGTAAAGAGGAGGCCATATTTTTTTTTCCCCAAAGAAAAATCAAGTCTACCTTAACTTTATTTCACTAAAATTCCCAAAGAAAGGGTTTTCTGCCTTTCTGTCTCTTTTCTCCCTGTTGAAATTATATATGAAATATCAGGAAAAAGAGGACAAAACACACAAGGCACACCATTGTTCTCATCATAGTTAAGTTTATAACTCCCATTGACTAGGGTGGGAGGAGAAGCACATCAATTAAAATCAGATGGTATCTGCAAAATAAGTTTTTATTTCAAATGAAGACATTTATTAAAGCCTGATCATTTAATGACATGTTCACCTAAAAAATACAAAAAAGCAGAAATGCAAAAACTTCATGGTGAGCAGTAAATATACTGCCTATCCATCTGCATGCAGACTGGGTTTTAAAACTGCTATTGTACACAAATGTATTTTTTGGTATCACAGTCAAGGCTGGATACAGAAGAGGTTTGGTAATTTATCCCATATTATTGTTATAATAAATATGAACAGTAGAATTAGATTAGATCAACAAAATCTTCAGGTTTTAATAACTCCTATTATCTTCAGTGTGTCCGTCCTGTTTTCAGCTGAGGCAGAACTAATTTTCTTCATAGTTGCTAGTGTGAGGTTGTTTTGGATTTGTGTTGAGAAGAAGGCTGACAACATATTGATGTTTAGAGTTGCTGCGAGGACAGTCAAGGATTTTTCAGCATCTCTGCTATGCCAGTGTCTGTAGGTGCAGGAGAAGCTGGGAGGGAGCACAGCCCCCATGACTAGCCTGGGATTCGGCTTTAGGTTTAGGACTGAGACCCAAACTGGTAAATGGTGTATTCTGTATCATGCACATCACGCCCAGTGTATAGATGAGGATCTGTCTGGCAGTTCTCTCTCTTGCTCTGGGTTGTCTCCCCCTGCGTTGCCCCTCTCTCAGGGTCGTCTTGGTCTCTCAGACCTTTGGGCTCTTATCTCTGTTCCGAGAGTGTGGTTTTGGGACCCTCCCTGCTCTGGGATTGTTAGCCGGGAATGAGCTGAGCCTTGGTGGTGAGCAGTATCACTGTGTATCACTCATTTGTGTATTTGTATTTGTTACTATTATTATCATTATAATTATTATTTCCAATATTACTGTAGTTTAGTTATTAGATTGTTCTTATCTCAATCCACGAGTCTCTTTTCCCTTCACCCCTTTAATTCTCTCCAGGAGGGAGGAGGCGGGGAGGGTGAGCAAGTGGCGTTTAATTCTGCTGCCAGCCAGGGTAACACAACAGAGTCTAAATAAAGGAGGGAAAATGTTGCTCAAAATATTTTCATGTGAAGTTATTGAGTCAGTTATATGAAATTTCTTGTCATTTTTGAATCTTCAAATTACTATTTGATGTATGAATAATGTGTTTCAAACTAGTCATGAAGCAATTTAGACATGTTATGCCAGTCATTTTGACATCTTACTTTTAGCAATAATAAGATTGTGAACATTTTTTGCACATCATCCATATTTTTTCTTCTATAAAATTAAACTGAATTCAGCAGAATTACACTTCATGTTACTTAACCCTGCGATCTTTAATCTATTTCACAAGAGGCATCCCTCACCACCATTTATTTTTGTTGTACATATTAGAGAGTGTATTATGCTCCTGAGCTCCAGGTTATAGACATGCCACAATCTTTTTTTCTGGCCTGTTTTCTGCACTAGAGCTAGCTTTGGGCAGACCTCCTTTTGATTTCACTGTGTATCCAGATGTGGAATGAAGTAATCATTTGGGTCAAGATATTCAGTGTCAAAATTTTGTATCGTCAGATTTCTATGATGATACTATGCATAGAAGTTTAGAGCATCTGTGCTGTGACATGCATGTGAAAGATGGCTATATTATGGCATAAATGTAATGCTGGTTCACAATGGCAATATTAGACTGCAGTACAGGTGCTACTGCCATGCACAAGAGACTGCAAGACTCACAGTGGCTTTTAAGAGAGCATACATGGAAGCATGTATAGTTTTCATTATGCTTAGTGCTAATTTCAGTTGGCATATAATTGAAGCATGCATCATTTTAAGTAGAATTGAAGCATTACATATCATCACTAGTACATTTTCAAAAATAATTCTTATACGATACAGATAATAAGACATAATTCAGTTACTATTAAAGTAACTATTTGTAACTTCTTGGGCTTTGAGCAGAAACAGCTTCTCCACACGAGGACTGCTTGCAGTGCCATTAAACTGAAATACAAATGAAAAATATTTTGCCACCTTTAATAATCTGTTGTCAGTCTCAAAGTGGAAAGAGAAATGTTCCTTTCTGGTAGCCAGAAGGCGGATGTACACTTAGCTGATCCTTACAGAGTTTAATTCTCCTGTTTTACCTTTTGTTGCTTCTTTATATCTGCTTTATTTCCCATTCTCTTTTCCTGTTACCTGTATTCCCAGTGTAGGGCTCATGCCTCTGCCTTTTGTGAAGCTTCTGTTCCTCCCCAAGTAGAGAACTTTGCCCAGTGGAGAGCCTGCAAATAATTTTCACTTGTGTAATTTTTTACAAGAGCACTATCATGTGTTGCAGGATATGAAAACACAGGCATTTATTGTTTCTTTTCTTTCTAGAACTATCCAAATTGAAAGACCTGCAAAATGCAGCATTTTCCTTTAGTTTGATCAATTTTAATCACAGGAAATCCACATTGGGTGTGAAGTGATGGACACCCTCCCCTGCATGCAATAATGCCTCAATAATGCTTTTTTCTTAATTTTGCTTCCAGGCAACAACTGAAGTTCAGATCTTGGAATATTTTTAATAAGAACAACCAGTAAATAGTGCAACTTTTCAGCAATTCCATGGTGTTAACCAGCTTTCACATGGAATTACCTTGGCAGCTCTTAAATGAACCTAATAAATATAATCACTGTAAACATCTGTAAAATATTATTGACACATGCACAGCAATTAAAACTCTTAGCAAGGAAAAATACGAAGACTTAAAAAATCAGTTCACTCATAGAGAGATGAGAGTGCCACGACTGAACAGCAGAAGCAATAGGAGAATGTGACGATGTGGCTGGGAAGGTGCTGAAGAAGAAACTAATGTTAGAAACAGTAAAAAGAAACTAGTGTTAGAACTGGTGGCCAAGTTGAAAAAAAAAATTTCTCCTGCAGTTTTGCAAGGAAAAGGAGGTCAGTCGGGCTTTTAAAATATCGAATTGTGTCAATAGGAGGAAAGATAAGGAAATAGGAAGTAGCTAGGAACAACTGCAAGTGCATTATATTACCTAATTGCCCATTTAGACTTACTGGAGTGAGAAGCAACTTCAAGGGGCATCTGGATGATGATCTTAGTCAAATGATTTAGTGTTAGGTAGTCCTACAAGGAACAGGGAGTTGGACTCAATGATCCTTATGGGTCTATTCCAGCTTGAGATAGTCTATGATTCTATGATTCTATGAGTTTGCAATGAAGGAATAGAGGAGAGATGCAGGAAGACCCAGCTGTAACACTGCTACCAGTACAGGTGCTCCCTCATTTCAGCCTAGTGGTAGCAGTAATTTCCTCCTGGTCCAGAAACCTCCTTACCCCCAACATCCAATGTTGAGCTCCTTCAGCCCTTCTGGAAATGTGTGTCCAGTTTTGCTCTGCAAACAACTCATTCTGGTGAGACGCACAGCCGCAGAAGTCACTGGCTTCCTATGTGCAAGGGAAAACAAAATTTTCTTTTATTTTTCCTCACAGGGAATATAAAGGAAGAAAATACACTGCTTTCACTGTATAAAATGTCTTCATAAGAATTGTCCTTAAAGGGAAGGCCTGAACCAGAGAGTATCATCCTCAGCTGTTGCAAGTAATTACTTCATATCATACCTTTAACAAAATGTTGTCCAAAACCATCTCATAAGTAGGTTACTTTCTTGCCCTCACTGTGTTGTTTGGAAAATAATTCAAGAATTTCATTGAGTGGATATTTAGAAACCATCCTTTAAATGTATTCATTACTAGCTTAAACTAAAGTGTTCTTGTTCCAGCATAGTATATATAACTCTTTTTCTCTCATGTTTGCTCCCCTGAGGTATTTATAGGGACTTTTGACCTGGGTGAATTCAGTCAAATACTTTTAGTCTCTACCAATAAGATTAATTCTTTATCTCCACACTCATCCTAGAAGCCTTTTCCTGCATTGGTTCCTGGATGAATTATCTTTCTGGAGTACCAGATGTGTACTGTACACTAGTGTTTAGTACAATATCCTTAAATACTTCTCTACTTTTATGGTAAAAAAACTGCTTGATACATTGTAGGATTGCATTAGCTTAGAAATATTCAACTGCTGCTGTGGGAAACTATAGAAGAAATACTGGCATTAATAATTCATATATTCATTATAAATGTACTGACCATAATGGAATGTTTTACTATTAATGCTGATATTTAGAGAATTTCTCTCTATTGAACCAAGTACATCTGTTAAAGTACCAATGAAATGAAAAATCATTCAGAAATTCAAGCATTCAGCCTCTCAAGTGCTTCTCCAAGCACTGACTTTAACCTTTGTTCTCACCTCTGCTCCCTGCTTACTTGGAATTTAGCACATGGTTTAGCTGCTCAACCCCTCTGATTTCCATAGGAGTGATTTCACAGTAATGTATTGCTTAACACCAGGGTCGAGTCAAAGTTAGGCTTTCCTACTGAACAGATGACAACTTTTGCTACCAATCTCTCCAGGACTGAGTAACTTTTCTCTTTGTAATGTTTACATATTGGCAGTGCAAACTAACAAACGAAAACAGCATGCAACTGGGCAATGCTCAAGAACACTTGAAGCAGTGGCAGCTTTTGAGACAGCATGGAGAACTTCTGTCTTTCTCTTCCCAAGACCAGGGAAGATTTTGAGGCAATGCTAGGTCTTGTTAAAATTTAAAGTTTAACTTTTGCCAAACAGAAGAGTTTCTTATAAGCTGTGTTAGAAACTGGCATGCAACATGTTCCAGTGATGCTCATTCTGGCAGGGAAAATACAAAGACCTGGCTGTAGCCTGCAAGTAACCCTTAAAAATGTCTAGTTGTGCTATAGCAACTCTGTGCTCTTTTCACTTGAGTAACAAAGGATCAGAACCAATATATAAACTCGAGCACGTTTCTATGAAAATTGAACCTCTATTCTACTCTACTCTATTCTATTCTATTCTGTTCTGTTCTGTTCTGTTCCTTCAGGTTGATTAATTTAAAAATACCTTGTCATTTAAAAAAAACCCAAAAAACAAAGAAAAAACAAACCACACACCAACCAACCAAAAAAAACCCACCAAACCAAACCTTGATGTGTATGAAGGTCTCCTGGATCCTCAACAAAATTCAGAAATGTACTAAGCAGATAATCGTTTGTGCTGTTCTCAGCAAACACAGGGGATTCCAGGAAAACCTAGAAATAGAAGAACTAATATTCTGACACTTGGCAACCTTAGCAGTTCTAACTCAGTGGCTAATTTGCACTGTAGCAATGTACCAGTAAAGCTGACGCAACAGGAAGGCTCCCTGTGAAAAAGTATCCCAGACCTCAATTTCTATGGAGCTCAGGTAATAGGAGTGTCCATACACTTTATTTCTGTGCTGAGACTGAATGTCTTGATATTCACTGACAAACGGCAAGTCCCAACGAAGCAACCAATACCTGCTTTCTTCTGTAAAATGCATGTGAGTGAATGCTACAGCTTTTGGTGTTTCACCTGTTACTTGAAGATTGCTTGTGTACTCTCATAGCCACAAGCTAGTTAAGGAGACAGGTATCTACATTAAATAGATTTCTAACTGAAACTAGGTTGGACTGACTTCTCATTCTTCCTTTATTTGTGTGCTAATTTGCTGTTCAAAACCGATACAGGAAATCTGAATGGCAGATTCAATATTTACTTTTCACTCTCAAAAACGAAACACACAAGGAAATAATATCTGTCAGCCCGCAGGCTGGCTTAATGTATCCAAGACTATCTAATTAATGATTCATTTAGAGTGATCACTTTACAGATTAATGAAGATGTGTATTGGGTCTGGCTGAGATGGAGTTCCCTTTCCCCTTAAAAGACCTCGTAGTGCTGTGTTTTGTATTGGTAGCTAGAAAGGTGTTGGTAATACACCAGTGTTTGGCTACTGCTTGTTCTGTCCCACTTGCTGGGTGAGGGAAGGGGTTTTTTTGGATATCTGTGTGGTAACCCAGAAAACCCAGAACAACACCTTGAGAGGTTCAATTAAACAATAATTTTATTTTAAAAATGTGTGAAATGTAAAATAAAAAATGTAAAGTGTACTGGGATTACAAAAGAGAAACGACTTAGCAAAGAAAACGTAACAATCCCATTACCCACTGACAACACTAAAACCTACAATGATGTGACAACTACTAACAATGTAACAATACCACAATTACCAACAATATTAAAGACCTGCAACCGCTTATAAAACTTGCAATCACTTATCAGTGCTGAAACAGGCAATCATTTATTACAATGGGGCTTCCCACTGAAATTTGTTGAAAAAGCCCCAGAAGGAGCTGGAATCCCCTTTTAATACTAAAACTTGTAACAGTATTACTCTTATTTGCCAGAAAAATTAGTTAAAAGACAGAGAGACAGAGAGAAAGAGAAAGAGAGAGAAAGAGAAAAGGAAACTCAAAGAGAGAAGCGAAACAAGAAAGAGGGAAAAGACAGAAAATATTCTGGAATTATATCACCACCCTTGGATCCGTCAATGGTCTCTGCTCAAAGTTGTGGTCTTCAGACAGCGGGCTCACACCTTCCCACTGTTTATTCATCTTTTGTAGACAAAAGTTCTCAGGTTTCCACCTAACTCTCTACAATTAACATAGGAAACAATGAAGGTGCCTCCTTAATTTGCAGGAAGCAGAGAGGGGTGTCTCCTTAATTAGCGTGGGGAGAACCATCTTTTTGCACGTGCCTAAGAAGAGAAAGGGCAGCATTAGCCCTTTCAATCAATTGGGACAGTGGTTGTGCAGATCCTGTGTTAGATTAACTTTGGCTGGACTATCCTAGGTGTCTCAGAGGTGATGGAGTTCAAGGTTTGCTTCTTGGTTGGAAGAGAGGCTATCTCTTTAACAACGGAGTAAGGCCATAACTCCTTCGAATACATTCCACACTTCCTCTTATCAGCAAGGAGTTTACAACAGACATCTTTGATACAAACCGCTTGTTTACAAAGCCTTTGGCAGACAACTGCCTTTCATCCCTTATCGGGGCCTTTGACAGGCAGTTACAGTGCTTGCATGGCATCAGAACTGTCTCTCCAACATTCCCACCACCACCACCACCAGTAGTCTGGGGGTGGACAAGATCCTGGAAGGGGACATAGCCAGGACAGCTGATACAAACTGATGAAAGGGATATTCTGTACTATATGGTTTCTGCTCAGCAATAAAAGCTAGGAGAAAGGAAAAAATGGGGCATTCAGTAACTTATGACATTTGTCTTCCGCAGCAACCACTACGTGTACTGAACCCCTGCTTCCAGGAAGTGGCTGAACAATGCCTACTCATGGGAAGCTGAAAATAAATCTTTTATTTTCCTTTGTTTCCACATGTGGCCTTGGCTTTTGCTTTATTAAACTACCTTTATCTTGACCCATTAATTTTTTTTCCATCTTATTTTCTTCCCCCCATCCTGCTGAGGATGGGAGTGATAGAGCAGCTTGGTGGGCACCTGGCATCCCCACAGGATGAAGTAATTGTTAAAATGTTTTGGTTGTGGCAAAAAAAAGTCCATTCAGGTGCCCCATTCTTCAGTGTGAAAGTACATGGCAGCTCTGTTTCTATGCTATCTTTGATAAAAACGTTGCCTAGTTCCCTTTCTGTAGTACACTTGTAGGATAACTGTAGGACTCATGTCTCTCTTAACCAATACATATACATCTCTGTGTATAAGCAGCTCACTTGTATTTTACCAAGTACGCCTGGAAATATGTTCACATTTATTTCCTGGTTACCTGTGAAAATTTAAGGAGATTCTCTATATTCAGCTCTCAAGCAGTCTTTTCCCAGTGTTTCAGATATTATTTCCTGAACTGAAACTTTACAAACTATTTACACCTTTTACCTAAGAAAATGTAAAACGTACAGAATTTTTATGATGTGGAATTTGATCATGCAGTACAGAAAACTGCTAAGAGAGAAAGTAAGCAAAATAGTGTCACCTCTCAGAGGTACAGTCTTGGTTGGTACTATATCAGGTAAAACTGCTGCAAAATTATTAACAAAACACTTATTCCTGTTTCCCCAAAACAGGCTGTTTAAAAAAAAAAAAAAGACATTTTTTTACAGATTAATAAGTCTAGACTGTGAAGGGAAGAATGATGGCACTGTGGCAGGTGGCCTTAATTTAGGTCATCTATTGAGCCTGTGGAGAATACAATGAAGAAAAAAAACTAGAAAAGACTGAGAACAACCTGAGGAAGCATTGGAAACAACCAACCTCGGGTAACAGAACTGAAAAGTCAGGTTTAGACTTCATCACTAAGTTTTGGTCTGGTTACTGTTAGCAGTCGCTGTGGTAGCACATTATCACAGCACCCTCTTCCCTCAGCCCCTCCTAAAAAGAGGAAGAGCATAAGATCAAATAGAAGATAATAAAGGAAAAGCACTCAAGAAGACAATGAAACATTTTGTAATCTTCAGTCTGCAAGGTTTTATGTAAAATAGCTACTGTAGCATTTTTTCACTTATTACTTCCTAAGGTAAATGTCTAATTGAAGAGTTTTGCAATTAATCATAGAATCATAGAATCATAGAATCATAGAATCATAAAACGGCCTGGGTTGAAAAGGACCATAGTGATCATCTAGTTTCAACCCCCCCGCCATATGCAGGGCCGCCAACCACTAGACCAGGCTGCTCAGAGCCACATCCAGCCTGGCCTTGAATGCCTCCAGGGATGGGGCATCCACGACCTCCCTGGGCAACCTGTTCCAGTGTGCCACCACCCTTTGGGTGAAAAACTTTCTCCTAATCTCTAACCTAAACCTCCCTTGTCTTAGTTTAAAACCGTTCCCCCTTGTCCTATCACTATCCACCCTCGTAAACAGTTGCTCCCCCTCCTGTTTATACGCTCCCTTCAAGTACTCGAAGGCCACAAAGAGGCCTCCCCGGAGCCTTCTCTTCTCCATGCTAAACAAGCTCAGTTCCCTCAACCTTTCCTCATAGGAGAGGTGCTCCAGCCCATCTTAGTGGCCCTCTTTTGCACCCACTCCAAGAGCTCCACGTCCTTCCTGTGCTGGGGGCCCCAGGCCTGGACACAGTACTCCAGATGGGGCCTCACAAGAGCCGAGTAGAGGGGCACAATCACCTCCCTCTCCCTGCTGGCCACCCCTTTTTTAATGCAGCCCAAAACAGAGTTGGCTTTGCAGGCTGCAAGCATGCACTGCTGGCTCATATCCAGCTTCTCGTCCACCAGGACCCCAAAGTACTTCTCCGCAAGGCTGCTCTCAAGGAGATCTTCCCCCAGTTTGTATAAATACCTGGGGTTGCCCTGACCCAATTGCAGCACCCTTCACTTGACCTTATTAAACCTCATTAGGTTTACACGGGCCCACTTCTCCAGCCTGTCCAGGTCCCTCTGGATGGCTTTCCTTCCTTCCAGTGTGTCGACGGCAACACTCAGCTTAGTATCATCCTCAAACTTGCTGAAAGTGCACTCGATGCCATCGTCTATGTCACCGATGAAGATGTTAAAGAGCACCAGTCCCAAGACAGACCCCTGAGGGACACCGCTTATGACCAGCCTCCACCCTGACACAGAACCATTAATCATAACCCTTTGGCTGCGTCCAGTCAGGCAATTCCTAATCCATCGTACAGTCCATCCTTCAAATCCACACCTCTCCAATTCAGAGAGAAGGATGTGGTGAGGGACCATGTCAAAGGCTTTGCAGAAGTCCAGGTAGATGACATCCATCGCCCTTCCCCTGTCCACCGAAGCCGTCGCTCCATCATAGAAGGCCACCAGATTGGTCAGGCAAGATCTGCCCTTGGTGAAGCCACGCTGGCTGTCTCAAATCACCTCTTTGTCTCGTATGTGCCTTAGCATAGCTTCTAGGAGGACTATATTCCAGGAAAACTATGCCTTCCACTTTGTATGCATGCTCTGTATTGCTAAGGAAATGAAAGTGTACATCTTTAAAAATACAAAAGTCTGGCTTAATTTTCATCCAGTTCTGAAAATTAGCCCAGTTAGTCCAACACTTTAAGTACAATATTAAGAAATTGGCTGTTATATTCTCATTGGTATAAATAGGCTTCTTAAGCCAAAATGTATTTAGAAAATGTAGTCTCTACATCTCATATCCTTGGTTTCTAATACAGAATATACTCTTTATTCTTGTGTGAGATCTTACTTATTTTTAATTTTAGAAAAGAAAAATTCAATGGAAATCTATAAAGGCATTGAGATATATATATATATGTTTTATTTTGCCCCTCAGAAATGTAGATTTCAAAAATGAATCTAAAACAATTATTGGAAGCTCAAGTTCAAGATTTCCTCCTGCAATATGATATCTCCTTATTCATGTCCTGTAATACAGGTACATTTCAGTTCTATATTTCTATAACACACTTCATCATTTTGTCTACATATTCACTATAGAAAAAATGTCTAGCGTTTTGAAAAATCTTGTTGTTATACAAATGTAAGGCTCTTTAAGACTTGCAGGAATTCCAACTAACCCTATCTGCATAACAGAAGACGATAAGTAATTCTGTCTTCACACCAGAGAAACATCCATGTTTTTTTTTTTCTTTAAAATGTATCTTCAAAATAAACTGATATTAGGATATAATTTTAATATCATTAGTCTTGATACTCCATCTTCCAAAATGGAAAACTCAAGACAAGTAATGTACTAATAAGATGAAGTTCAGATCCTTAAGCATTTTTAAATTTTATGTTTTTAAAAGGTCCTGATTATTTTAGAAACTACTGTTTTTTAAGAAAGAGAAATTTCTCAAAATGTTCAGCTATTAACTCAAAAGTAATAAAAATACAAGAGAGTCAAAGAGCATCTTTGTTTATGATTCGTAAGACTCATGCTCTTCTGATCTTTTTTTCCCAGAGACAGGAAAAAAATTACATTCTTGAAGCTGTAGATCCAAAATATGTATCTAAAACCAATCACCATCTGAAGAGGGTGAAGACTTGCAGTGAGCAGTAATATGTCTAACCAGAAATAGATTAATTATCCTAATCTTGAAAACAAGAAAAATGTTCCTTTTTTGAAAAAATAAAAAAATAATTTCCCATACTGTTTGAAACTAACAAATTTTTACATCTTTGTGATTGTGGTTCCCTTTTCATTTGGGTGAACAACAAAATGAGCAGGGAACTGAAATTCACATATGATTTGATTCAGGATTTTGCCACCTTTGAGTCTCTGCAAGTTCATATTCACTTAAGAATAAAATTTAAACTTTTTTAAAATGTAGCTTTAGAGCTGATAAGGTCTTGCTGAAAAAAAATCTGCGAAGCAGCTTTTGGGAAATGTATTTGAAGTACAAGCAGCCATACCTAAGCACAGCTAATGGTGTGGTTTCACTATTCACGGACAACGTACATGGCCCTCAGCACTCACAGATCTCTACTTCATGCTGTGTCTTTGCTGATATTGTTTCTCAGATATTTAGCTCTGAGAATACGTCTAAGCATAGTGTGGTTTCAACTCAATCTGCCTGGAGATTTTAAATTCTTCACTGCAGCTTTATGAAGGGAGTTGCAATGGGCTAATTTCATTCAGGGGACCAAGGACTCATCAATATAACTCTGATGTTTGGACTGAGATCCTCCACCTGAAAGGACAAGTTTGAAAGCCACATACATTTTTTTGGTATGTTTTTGCTAATTATCTGTATGGCACTGCTGAAAACAAGACAGAAAATGTCCTTTTGCCATTGTATGAAAACTTTACAAGCTACAATGTAGAGAAGGGGAAATGCAATGATCAAGAATGTGGAAAAACTCCCTTACCAGGAGACAATAGAAGGAGCATTTGGGTATCTTCCATCTGGAAAGAAGACTGAAGTGACACCTAATAAAGATTTGCAAAATCAGGAATGTGATGAATAAGGTTTATGAAGAACTGACTTTCATCAAAACTTGCAATACTGAATTAGAGTAAAACAAAACAACTAGTAGAGGTGCAATTTAAAATAGACAAAATACAGCACTTTTTCATACAGGGGGCAAGGAACTTCTGGAAGCTCCTGGCATGGGGGGCACAGCAGCAGACAGTATCAGCAGGATAGAGAAGAGGTGAGACAAATCATGGACGATAGCTCCATAAATAGATAGTAAAAGAAGCAGCAGGAGATAGTCCTTGCAATGTCCCTAGTCAAATGATCAAAGATGCTGTGGAACATGAGGGTCAGCAAAGCACAAAAAGGACTCAAGCATGTGTACTTTTCTTAAACACCCTCTGCTATTGCCACTGTCAGAGACAGACTTGCAGGGTAGACGGTATATCGTTCTCTTATTTATGGTGTTCTTGTATCCCACTCTGCAGAAGTCTTCAGTGAAATCAATCACAGTCCTAAGTAATATAAGAAAAAAACATGAAAGAAAACAAACTCTGGTCCAAACTAGTGGAATGGGAGAACAGAAGATGGAATTATGGGGAAAAAAATAAACATCAGACCAATGGCAAAGCCAATAAAATAATTTTTTTCTTCTCATGGGCCTATTGCTTCACTGACACCATCCTACTGTCCACGCAAGTGAGGACACACAACCCTCAATGGCACAAAGTATCCCAAAGTATCTTTAGGAGCTCTCAGGTAGAGCATGGAATGGGAACAAAAGGGGTTTTTATCTTTCGGGTGGTTTGTGGGTTTTTTAGCTTCTTTATTTCCATATCAACCTTATCAAACTGTTTCTGTGCTTTTCTATGAATTTTTGCCTGAATACCTTTGTCATGAAACATTTTAGTATAATTTTTTTCAATCCTTCAAAAGCAAAGAAAAACTATTTTCTTCCAAATTTCTTGTTGAAAAATGTTATTAAGATCAAAGTGTAGCAGTTCCAATTTTGGTTTTATTAGTTTTTGAATAGAAGCAATATCAAAAGAGAAAATGAGAGGGGGGAGGAAAACAGCAGGTGTGCACAAAGGTGTCTAGTGATGTAGACAGGAAGGAGACAGGAAAACAGAGGGGCACAAGGGACAAATAACTGAGACATTACAGATACAGATGATGGTTGACAGTGGATAATTCAGACTTTATTAAACGGAATATTTATCTACCTCATGTACTAATGTAAGCTTAGAAATAGGTAGAAGGAATCATGTAATGAAAACCCATAGAGAGATACCAGTGGCTGAGAAAAAATAAAACAGGTAAGGACAAAATCATGCCACATTAGAGAAGAGAGGCAAAACCTTCATTTTTATATATGAGAGCATTAAGGCACTACAGTGAAAGCAAGTAAAGACAAACTTAAATTTTGTCTAGGAAAGTCTTGTCATAAAACATGCATTGAAATCCATATCAGAATGTTTTATTTTTACTGGAAGTGTAGTTTTAAATTGTCCTACAACCTTTATTCCCCCTCAGAAAAAAAAAAAAAGACAAGAAACAAACAAAAACAAACCAACAAAAAACCCAGAAAAAATTTAATAAAAAACTTGTTTGCCAAAAATATGTTTTGAAAATAATCTAAACCACAGGAAAGTTTTCAAAGAGATATTTATGGAGTTACAAAACAAAAAATTAATATTTTAGAGATCCACTAAAAAAGGGTTACAAAATGGTCTATTACAATACCTTTGTGAGAAAGCTGCTTCTCACTTTGAAGTATTCTTGCAGCTTCTCCTGAAGGGTTTAGGACTGAGGTAGAGATTTGGCTAGACTGACAACCTGTATGATCACATACCACAGTTTCTGTGATAATTTGGTTTGTTTTGAACAAATGTATTGCAAATTCAGTGTACCTTGTTGCATCTTTTTAGAGGAAAAAAAAAGAATCACCATAATTTAAAGTATAATTCCAATAGTGATAGGACAAGGAGCAACAGCTTTAAGCTGAAAAAGAGTAGATTTAGATTAGTTATTAGGATGAATTTTTTTACTGTGTGGGTAATGAGGCACTGGCACAGGTTACCCAGAGAAGTTGTGATGCCTCAGCCCTGGAGGTGTTCAAGGCCAGGCTGGAGGAGGCTTTGAGCAACCTGGTCTAGTGGAATGTGTCCCTGCCCATGGCAGGGGGGTTGGAACTAAGTGATGTTTAGTGTCCCTTTCAACTCAAACCATTCTATGATTCTATGATTTTATGATTCTATGGTTTTATGATTCTATGATTTGGAAAGGTCTGAGACCAAGAGAAATATTTTCTGTTTCACCTTGTTTTATTCCAGACTATTGAAAAATTAGATGGGGAATTTTCAACAACAACAACAAAAAAAATCCATAAATTGGCCAACAGTTCCATTAGAAAATAAAACAAAAACTGTAAAAAAATCAATGCAAATGAAGGCAAAATAAACAAAAAAAATCCCTAAAATCTTTCATTTGATGTGATAACCACATGTCATACTACTTCATGTGCATCTTCTGCAGTTCTGAAAATTTCCAGAAGACAAAGCATCTTTCTCCATGTAGTCCTTGCAGTCCACTGCCCTGAATGGACCAGAGTTGATCTTGTAAAGTCGTTTGTCTGACTCTAAATGAGTCATGATGAAACTATGTTTATATCAAGAATGCCAACCAGGCCAATTAAAGCCCCGAAAACTTGATTAAAATCTTTATTAAATGGATCACATTATAAAGTCATTGTTCATCTTAAACTGTAGAGAAAAAACATACACAGTTATACTGTATGGAAATGGACAAACCTTAAATACCTCTATGCTAGAAAGAAAAACAGTGTTATTTGGAGAATTATAATTTTATAACTGACCAAAGACTGAAGTGTATTTAAGCAGGAATTTTAAATATTCTAATATTTTTGTGAACTATAGTGACAGTTTCTTTAGTTATCCAAAATGAAATCAGTACATGTCCCTGAAATGTATCTTAGAGTTGCCAAAACTGGTATGTAAGGGTGGAGTCATTTTACAAGTTTAATGCAGATATTAGATAAAGAGGCTTTTTTTGCAGAAAGTATTTAAATTCTAATTGCATTTCTTAAAATGAAAAATACTTGTGTCAGACAATGACATTTTAGATATTAGCCAAAAAGTTCCATGTCACGTGCTTGTACATGTAGCTAAACATACTGGTAAAATGCTGTGTTTGGTTTCATTCATTTGGACAGCTGCTACTTTTAATTAGCTGTAAAGTTGTGTGCAGTCCAAAGCAAAACAGTGGCAAAGCAGTAAGTTAAGGTATATTCATAATGTGGTATTTTTAAACTAAGATAAAATATTTTGCCATTATTTTATGTCTTAATTTTTCAAAGTTTAATTCATTTACCTATTACCAGACAAAAACTGTGTGACAAGGGAGGAGAATCTCTTACATTTCAGAAAGATGTAACCAAAAATGTATTAGTTATTAAGGAATGGTTGGCTTGTAATGTGTCCAATTCTTTGTTTAATCTGCCTATTAGCAATGGAAACACTGATACAATGAAAACCTCACCACCAAGAGCTTCACAAAAGAAACCCCTCTCCCCTCTAGCTTCCCCTTAATTCCCGGGCATGACGTCAGCATGGTATCGAATATCCCTTTGGCTATGCCCACCTCCCCGCTTCTGTGAAGAATTAACCCTATCCCAGCTGGACCCAGGACACATATAAAAAAAGAATTCTAAATCAACAAGCCAAGGAAAAAATTGTTATTATTAAATGCAGAACTCTGTAAGTACAGTATCTGAAAGCAGTAACTTCAGCTGTGACACTCGTGGCTGGTACAAGTTCAAGTGGGAGGATAATCACCTTCATTGACTTCAGCAGAATTGTGACTGGGAATCTAATCCATGTTTTACAACTTTTGAACAACCCATGTATATATGCCCCATAGGCATCAGGAACTATTCCATTTTGTGTGCAGGAAGCAATGAAGTCAACTTCAACCCATCTAAAGTTGACCAATGGGATGCCATAATGAGGTCCCTTAAGGCAGTGATACAAGGAAAATACAGAACTACGGTGTGTAATTATTTGGATTTTTTAATTTTGTGACTCATGAGAGTAGCTTATACATGTGTGCAATTCCATTTGTAACCTAAGCTAAGCACAGGTTAAGAATATACTTTTCAGGGTTTGGAATTTAAATACTTTATTTTTTAAACAACACCAAGTCACTTAAATTCTCTTTTCTTTAAAAGTCTATAGCAGGAATATCTGTCCCAAAAATGACAGATGGGTACATTGTTATTATTTCTGTTGTCAGTAGTGCTCTCATTACATTTTTTGATGGCTCTTCTTTTAATCAGCTCGTGGAAAATCTCAGGAGTCTGAGGCTTTGTCATTAAAGGATTTACAATTTCAGCACCTGATGTTGTTTCGCACCATCAAAGCTCTTCTCTGAGGAGCCACAAAAATACTTTGCAACTCTTAATTAAGCTTTGTATTGTATCCACAAAATGGTATGATTCTTAATTTATTTATGGAGAACTCAAGGTACTGAGAGGCTATATGACATGCTATGAAAGCCAGTAAAGGTGAGCCATGTTGCAGTGCTGCTCACCATCTGTGGTTCAGCAGACCACACCACTGCCCCCACAGATCAGTCACCCAATTTGTGCTGCTTGCTTCCTGGCCACTTCTGTGAAATGATCCTTGTGAGTCTAGTCACTTTTTCATACACTCCTAACATTACCTTTTTTAAACTCATTTGATAGAATGAGGTCAGGGAATGAGGACGTTGGCAGATCAATTCCCCCAGGGGAGGAGAACAAGAAGTAGCTGGAGGGACATGGAACAGTGATGTGACTCAAGGCCAGTCAGGAAGTAAGTGTGCCCACACTAAAACCAAGAAACTTTACCTCCTCCTACTCAAGTCTGCTACTTGTATGAACTCTGTGTGGCTAGTGTTGTACTGTTACTGCTACCATAACTTTCCAGATGGCACAGTAAAGGGACTTAGTGTGGCAAAACATTAATTTGAATATCAAACAATGAAGCAATAACTGTCTTTTTGCTGCAGGGAGCCACTGTGTAAACAAAACTCTTAGGCTGTCTTACTTCATGTCACATGTCGGAGTTCTTGTCACATTTTGTTTCACCGAAAACACAATCCTTCATGAAATAAAAAACTGGGATGTTATACATTCCTTTAGATAATTTGATAATGTAACATTACCTGGACTATACAGGTGTGATATTTTTTTTTACAGAAATTTCTCATAGGTATTATATTGCCTTTTAAGGAATTCATAGAGTTTTTTAAAATTTTGTGTCCAGTGTTCCACTAAACCCTAAACACTGAAGTATCTCTTAACTAATGAAGATCCTCACAGTGAAATGTGATTTCATATTGTAATCTTCCCCTTCCCCAAAGAGAAGAAGTAAGCACTGAAGAAAACCAATAATAGTAGTAGTACTGCATAGACCACTGGACTATGATAAAATTGGTTTAGGAAGAGGAGAAGAAAGAAAGTAAGTAACTGACCTGGTGCTAGCAATTTTAAGTGATGTGCATACATAGTTTGAAAGAAGGACTGAAATTATTAATTAACTTTGCATAGGGCTTAAGAACGAATTTTGCTTTGTAAATACCAGACAATTTCTGACTGTTTTTTTTTTTTAATTGTAGAAGAAAATGCTCACTGATGAAAAATTAAGAGATTTGCTGGAGATTCTCACTTTTTGTAGAAATATGGCTTACTGTATTTTCAGTACATATATTAAAAAAATGAAAACTGAAATTTTGTATATCAGAATTATGAAAATCAAACACTGATCTCATGTAACATTTTATTCATTCTTTTATTTTTATATCTGTCAATGTGACATTTCACCCAGACATATGTTGAAAACTTTCTTAATTAAAAATGTGATGGAAAGTAAAATGAAATTTAATTTCATGATGATAGAGAAGTTTCAGCACTTCAGGAGAAGGTACCTGTGTTTCAGCAAAAAAAAAAGCTTGACCTAATGCTCTTTCCTCCAACCATCTCTTCTCTTTGTTTTCTCCTAAAGAAAATACAGGAAGCTGTCTCTGTTGTAACCAAACCTATCAAAACCATTCAGAAAATGGTCTAAAACAGACAAAGGTAAAGAGACCTGATGGCTCATAAAATATATTTCTAGTTCCTGAAGATTATGGCTGGTTTTAAATTAAACCAATATATCTTTTTGACATGTTTTCACTTTGCTGGGTCCCTCTGAAGTTCCTTAATGTCTTCTCAAGCATCAGCTCTTCTAAATAATTTTGCATGATTTGACAAATTTGTGAACTTCATAGTTCGGCTGCAGTTGCAGATCATTGAAATAAATACCGAGTAATACCCCCATGGATTAGGTAGGGGTCCAAAGTCCTGCCACTTTCTCAGGGTAAGCACCACAGTTTATAGGGCAAGCCTCTTGGTAAACCTGACATTACCTTGTGAAAAAGAATAATTTCTCACCACCAACAGGCTTCCCTGTTAATTAAAGTGCCTGTTTTGACAGATTTTATTACAGATTTAATGGACCAGAGAATCTTGCCCTACATCTGGTATATCCTTTTCCCTTCCTGGTTTTGTAAGTCTGCTATGGGTAAAAGAGTAATCAACAATGTCTGGAGAGGCTGAACTGACCTAATGAACATATGTCTGAGCTAATGAACATTTTCATGGACTCTGTCAGTGCACTTCCTAAGGCAATTGTAGGCACTGAGTGGCTGTCATTTTCTGGTCACAAACTTGTTCAGCTAGCTTTCCTCAGCAGCAAGTCACTTCAGTTAGCATTACTATTAATAACTGCCTTTAAAGGCATTTTGCTAGGGGTTTGAGCTTTTGTTAGGAGCAGAATGCTGTACTGATTGATTACTTAGATCTAGAACTGCATGCTTCTAAATGAGAGAGAGTGGTCTGATTTCTTTCATATCTCATTTATTTCCTTAAATCTCATGAAGTCAAGCAACTGAGAGGAGACAAGTTGGAAGAATGTATGTATCTTGGGGTGCTACATTAGGAACAGGTTTGCCCATATTGAGGGATTGTCTGTCTCCTTTCTTCTCTGCCTGGGTCAGCTCTTATATCCATTCTATCTCTGGCTACACAGCCTCATGAAACCTCTATCCACTTGCTGCCTTGAATAACATGAAGTTTTATTTTTGTGTTGGAGTATGGGGGAGGGTGCAAGGGTCCATGAAGTTGTCAGCAAGCATGTGTCTATTCTGGTAGTATCTGGGGTATTTTTGCCATCGTGACTATTTCAACTAAAATGTAAGTTAATTCAACTAAGCTCTGGCTTTCTCATGACAGCAGGCTTCACCCATTCTTTGGGATCGTATGAACACAACCAGCCTGAAACTGCATAGAGTATTCACAAATCCCCAGAGAATGAAGAGTCGACCCCACCATCATCTCCTTACTTGCTCAGAAATGGCATGCTCTTTCATAACAGTGGGATTTTTTTTTTCCTTTTAAAACTAAAAATGGTGAGCTACAATTTTTCCATCAAAAAACAAAAAAACAAAAAAACAATAAATCATTTTACCAGCCAAGTAATGTAATGTGACTGATTGACTGAGGGGTAAAAAAGGCAATTGCAATTCAGTGGAGATAAATGTAGAATGATACTTTCAGGGGAAAAAAATCCTAATTTTACATAAAACATGAACAGCTATAAGCTGTCTGTTCTGACCCAGTGATGGGGTTATAACTGATAATTCTGTGAAATTGACAGCTTAGTGCTCTGTAGCAATTCAAGAGGCAAAAAAGTTTTAGGAATTTTTAGGAAAGGAAGAGAGAACAAATCTAAAGACATCTTTACTGCTTTGTACAAACTGACAGTGCAGCCAGTCTTTCAACACTATGTGCAGCTCTGGTTGCAACAGGGGTGCCTAGAGAGCGATGCTGTGTCTCCATCAAAAGGGATACAGACCAGTTGTGAAAAGTACAAATAACATAAAGAGTTTCCACAGAAGAAACAACAGAAGTGAAGATCCTTCTTTACAGAAAAGAGATGCCAAGAGGGGTGTGATAAAGGTCCTATAAAACTGTAGACATAGAAAAGCTAAATAACTAATGATTTTTCACCATCTTTCCTGTCACATGAGTTAGAGGCATCTTTTTAAACAAGTAGGTGTAATAGTTCATACAGGTTCAAAAAGCAATAGGACAAATTTATGGAACTTAAATCCACCCAAGCCTGAAAAAATACAAAATCACTATCTAGCCTTGAAAGTCCAGAAACTGTCTATTCTGTCAGATATCCTGGGGAACTGCATGCTTGATTTACCCTTTCTCTGGGCATGTGTTCCTGTCCACTGTCAGAAGCAGATTATTGAGCTACATGTACACTTGGTCTGACCTGATGTGGTATTGCTTCAACAAAAATGAAAGGGATGCACATTTTTTCTGTAAAATATCTAGTCCAATCTATGAACTTTTACTTCTATTTTCTCTTTCTTTTGTTTAAGGAGATCTCACTGAATGAATTGCAATAAATAATACAAATAATATAGAATAGGTATATAAGCATCTCTCAAATAAAACTAAAGACAGACATGTTTTCCTGGTAAATAATAAAGTCTGCATTCCTTCTATCCCATATAGTTGTCCTGGCTGAAACTTTGAGGGAAAATTCCCAAGCAAGCTACAGTTTGCTTTGTTCAGTCCTTCAGCCACCATGAGGGACTGGAAGGGCTGTTACTCCGCAATGCTATACTTGTGGCTCCAGTACAGAAGTGCTGGAGGTTCCTGATCTTTCTGTGTGCTCTCTTCTGCATAGGACTGCCTCGTAACCAAGAGCACCCCCATGTAGAGCTGTTGCAGTTTCAGGCTATCTGTCTGCACAAAGGATTTTATGTAATCCCTACCTTCTCCTCACAAACCCTCACAGGATGTCTAGTAAACACCTCTCTTCACGTATCTGGCATGTTACATCAGAAACTAGACAGAATACTCACTCTTTTGATTTACTGAATAGATCCAGTTGACACACCAGCACCAAGGCACCAGAGAGGAAAGTGGTCTGTTGCTGGCAAAAGATGCCAGGTGAGCACAGCTGAGTACTCATGCAAAAATGCCTATGAGTTGCCTATATTTACTATTTTTCTTTCTAAATAAACAGGCAGAAATTTCTATTCCATACCCGTGTCAGACTCCTTGGGTAATCATGGTATTTTCACGTAAGTTGACTAGAAGAACTTCAGCTGTTTTGCAGTAAAGAAGACATGAAGGAAACAAACATCTTTTTGCTTTCTCTTTTTTCTATGGTATAGATGTGAACCTGAACATCAATTAGCACAGACAAAATTTCCCAGAGGATTTGGAATTAAACACAGAGAAAGGTCAGAGATAAACTCAATTTATTGTAATGTGCATTTAGCTCAGTTTGTTGTCTTGGCACAGACAACCAGCAAGCTTGTAAGTTTTCAGATAGTAGGTACAAAAAAACCCCATTATGTTTATGTTGACTTTAGTTCTTGCTATTACTCTGTCTCTTTGGAGGTCTGGAAATATCATTTATTTTCTGTCTGGTGTTGATACTGATCATAGCAGGCAGGCATCTCCTTCAAAAAAGGCACCCCTCTGTTGACACTAATCACTCTCCTTATTGGCAAAGTCATCAAAAAGGCCAAGGATTGAATGGAAATGAAACTTCAGCCTCTGTCTGGTCTCTCCTGGTCAGGGCCAAGGTACATGGAAGGATTATTGCCTCAGCTTCATGATACTTGTTCTGTGGATAAATTGAGAATTTCAATCTTCAGGGCTGTCAATCCAAAAACATTTATGGGCACTATATCCTTTGAAAAATAAAAGAAAAAAAGAAAGAGAGAAAAAGAAAGAAAAAATATTTATTGACTGTGCTTCTAGTAGCAGTAAAACCATTCTAGTTGTACGTCTCTGTCATGATCTATTTGCTTTTAGCTATAAACGATAGAGTACTGGAAATATATACAATAAATATTGTAAACTGTTGCAATTTCAGCTTTGCATCTTCAACCATTATGTAATTATCTTCCACTGTATCTGCCATTGAAATTTAGTATGTACACTTCTTTTTAAAGAAGTTTGGTTTTGCTCACATTTGAAATAGCTAGGAAAATAAACACAAATGCAAAAATGGTATGTACACACATTTTAAATACAGTATTATTTCTCTTCTGCAGTCTTTAAGGTTGATTATTGCAATAGCTGTATTTCTTAGTTTTATTACACTGTTCCTTTTAATGCATATATGAGCTCAACATAAAATACCACAAGAGTAAAAGATAAGAAATTGTATACATATGCACAGTTTAATTCTGTCTGACCAAAAAAAAAAAAGTCAACATTGACATAAGTATTCTTTGTGAGAATTCAAAATATAGTACTGTGTAGTTTACAAGTGCAGACTTAACTAGTATAAAGTTGAAAATCCTGTTTCAAAATAAAATGAAAACAAAGCAGTCAATTAAATGCTGAGAGAAATGTCACGGGAAGAGGAAAACACCTTCTTGTTCTCTGTAGACTTTCCAAATTTAAATACTTTTTTATGATATTAAAAAATACACAGAAAAAATGTTCAGGTAAGGAAACTGTTACTGGAATGCTATGAGAATGACCCAATCTAAGGAAACAGAAGTAGATACTTGTTTGAAATTCTGTACTGACCACTAGCAAAGTACCTAAATCATGAGTTCATGAACAAGAAAAGTCAAACTGATGTTGATGACAGTATTTAGGCCTAGTAGCACAGAGCCTCTAGAGAAACAGACCTGGTAACAGTAAAATTATGAAGAACTTCCATCAAACAAATGAACCACTTGAAGGAAAACAAAGTATATTTAAATGTTTAAAACAAAATATTTTTTTTTACATTTTAACAATCTCATATATTTACTTTAATCAGGATGCCTAACAGGTAGTTTCTATTGTCTTACAGAGCCATATCCTGCTAATCATATTAGCAAACCTGTGTTTTTATGAGAAGTCACAAGGAATTAAGATAAAATACCATTCTGAAGGATATATTCTACTTGACACCATATTTCATATACCTTATATAAAATATTCCTATCATCAGTTGAAGAACTTCAGCAGTAATAAAACATCAGTTTATATTTGAGACTCCTCTGTATGCTTCAGTTTTTGTCTCCCTGAAGCCTCATTTATGTTCTAATTCTCCAGGCAGATGACATGGCAATTCATACCAATTTTTTATTGAATAGATTTTAGGTGTCACATTGTATAGGAACCTCTGTGTTACCAGTCATCATTTGTAAGCTTTCATCTGGCAGAAGACAAAAGATAACTGTTTTCCTTTTTCTATTGCCCATTTCATGACCCATGAACAAGGAACATTTTGACTGTATTAAACTGGTCGATATTCTTGCCATTCAGTTATTAGAATTCTGGTCAAACCAGACACAGAAACACAAGTGAATTCAAGAGTTTAGCCAGAGTCAAAATGGATTGTTACTTAGATAACAAGAATATGCAAATTTAGAGCATTTATTGGAAATAAATACAACCTTCTACTCCAAGGTTTAAAATGCCTCCAAGGTTTAAAAATTGGAAGAAGAATCTGCTACTTCTTCACAAGAAAGTGATAATGGACTAACCAAGCCCCAAATCTAATTCAATGTGGGTATTCTAGTCAAAATATTTGTTACTGTCTTGTCTTTAAGAAATCCAGTTTGCACATCCACTACATTCTTGCTGCAAAAAGACTAATAGTTTATCTGTTTAAAAAAAAAAAAAAATGTAATGACTTTTTTAGTTGTTGTTTTCTTAATGATTATCTTTTTCAAAGAAACAATGAAGGAATCTTTCTTAGAGCCTGGATTGAGGTATTGTTGGTTCAATATTTGTCCACTGTGTGTCAACAAGATCTGGGAATACAGTCTTCTTCCTACTGCTCTACGTTTAAGCCTGCGTCTTCATTTCTCAAGACCTCTGCTGTCATACTAATCCTGTCTTTCTCTGGGCTATATCAGTGTGTTAGAGTTGTAAAACCATGGTATTATTAAAGATGGACATTGTATGGGAAGGGAACTTTTGAGACCTAGTCCAACCCCCTGCTCAAGCAGGATCACCTTAGCAGGTTGTCCAGGATTGTGTCCAGACAGGCTTTGAATATCTCTAAGAATGGAGACTCTGCAACCTCTGTGTGCAAAATATCCGTGTCTTACTACCCTCACAGTAAAATAGTGTTTTCTTGAGTTCAGTTTTGATTTCCAGTGTTTTAATTTCTGCCCATTGCCTCTTCTCCTGCCAGCAGGCACTACTGAGAAGAGCCTGGCTCTCTGTTTTACGTATCCTCACATAAGATATTTATACACATTGATAAGATTCCCCTGAGTCTCCTCTGCTCAAGGCCAAACAGTCCCAGCTCTCTCATCATCTCCCCATATTAGAGATGTTTCAACCCCTTAATCATCTTTGTGGCTCTGCTTTGGACTCGTCACAGTAAGTCCATATCTTTCTTGTATGGGAGAACCCAGAACCAGACCCAGCACTCCAGACATGGCCTGAACAAGTGCCGAGCAGAGAGGAAGGATCACTTCACTTGACCTTCTGGCAATGTTCTTCCTAATGCATCCAGGATACAGTTTGACTTTTTTTACGACAAAGGTTCTTCACTGGCTTATCCACCAGGTTCCCAGGTCCTTCTCCACAAAGCCAGTAAGCCCCCAACATGTACTAATGCATGGGGTTATATCTCCCCAGGGGAAAATCTTTACATTTCTTCACATTGAACTGCATGAGATTCCTCTCAGCCCTCTCCAGCCTGTCCAGGTTCCTCTGAATGAGAGCACAACCATTTGATGTATCATCCATGTCTCCCAGTTTTGTATCAACTGTGAACCTGCAGAGGACGCACTCTGTCCCAGTGTCCAGGCCAGCAAAGACACTGTTAAGTAATTAAGATACTTGACCCCTGGGGTATATCGTTAGTGACTGGCTTCTGACTGGACCTTGTGTCACTTGTCATAATCCTCTGGACCTGGTTGTTCAGGTGGTTTCTAATCCACTTAATTGTCCATTTATCTAACCCATGCTTTGTCAGATTATCTATGAGGATTTTAGGGGAGACACTGACAAATATTTTCCCAAAGTAGAGGAAAAAATATCACTACTCATCCACCGAGCTAGTCCTCTCATTGGAGAATATTATCAGGTTAGTCAGATATAATTTCCCTCTGATAAAACCACAGAGACTATTAAGTCAACTTCTTGTCACTGATTTCCTTAAGAGTGCCTTCCAGAAGGATTTTCTTTACCACCTTCCCAGGGCAGTGATGTGAGGTGGGGTCGACTGTCCTTTAGTTCCCCAAATCTTCCTTCTTACCCTCAGTGAAGATAGGAGTGATATTAGCTCTGCCAGTGTCCACAAAACTTTCCCAGTCGTCATGACAGTTCAAAGATAATCTAGACTGGCCTTGCAGTGACATCAACCAGCTCCCTCAGCACTCACGGATGCAACCCAACAAAAGTTTATCCAGTTTAAATGCCCGCTAAACCATTCCTCCTCTACCAGGGTAAGTCTTCCTTGTTCACAGAATCATAGAATGGTTTGGGTTGGAAAGGACCTTAAAGATCATAAAGTTCCAATCCCCCTGCCACAGGGGGATCTTTCTTCCTCCCCACAAAATATCTCCCTCAGCACAGCAAAGCCATCATCGACAGAGCCAAACACAAAATCATTATTTGCATTAACATGCTTTAAATTGAGCAAAACAGCACACAATACAAGGACTGCTGTTATCGTGCCCCATGTTGGGCGCTAAAAGGACTGTGACGGGTTGATTTTGCCTGGATACCAGTTGCCCATCAGGCCCCTCTATCACTCCCCCTTCAGCAAAATAAAGGGGAAGAATAAGATGAAACCTCATGGGTCAAGATAAAATCAGTTTAAATAAAGCAAAGGCCAAGGCCATGCGCAGAAACAAAAAGTAAACAAAGATGTTATTCTCTACTTCTCCTCAGTAAGCGGTGTTGGGCCACTTGCCGGGAAAGCAGAGCTTCAGTATGTGTAGCAGCTGCTGCTGGAGACAAACACAGTAACATACAACCCCCTCCTCCTCACTTCCCTTGGCTTTTATGGCTGAGCTGATGTCACATGGTATGGAATAGCTAATCCAGGTCAGCTGTCCCGGCTCCACCCGCTCCCAAGATGTGTTATAAATACCCTGCTGGCTGCCAGTGCAACACTTAGCACTGTGAGGGCTGCTGTGGGGATATAAACTCCATCTCAGCCAGACCCAACATAATCTCCATCCCTTATTCCATACTATTTGCGTCATGCCCAGAACCCACATAATTCAATACATCTATTGCAGACACTTACAACTTAACTACATGTTTCAAGCATCTCTTTACCCAACATACAGATTTAACTTCCATCCCCTGTTCATTAGTAGATGGATATTATTCTTCCATTTAATGGGCTTTTTTCACTCCTCCAGATGTTCGCAAGTAGGCCATGACTTGCTCCCATCTGCCCAGATGAGTGTTCAGGATAGGAGAAGCATAATGTTCACTTGTTGGGCACCAGCACCGGATTAGTTGGGGTCACTGTTATGCTCTTCTGGTTCCTGTGAAGCTTGACCTTCATCGGTTCAGGTTGTTCCTGACATATCATATTCTGCAACATACAACTCACATTACAGATTATTTTTCCCCCAAGGTAAAGTCTCCTTGAGGTACCCGCTGGGTCTCCCCATCCTCCCGCATTACTCACCAGGTAAGCCCAGGTCCTTGAGCAAAAACAATCCCACAAGTGGTTTTGCCTTTTCCCACGACTAGAGAAACCCAAACTGCCTCTCCCAGCCATTTCCCTGTGTGCACTATGGGGACCTTATCTCCTCCCACAGTATTCAAGGATTTTGTTTGGGGAGGATCTGGATGGTTAGCAGACCCTCTGGTGTTAACCAGCCAAGTGGCTTCTGCTAAATTTGTGTCCCAGTGCTTCCATCTCCCATTGCCCAACACTCTCAACATAGTTTTTAACAGTCTATTGTACCTCTCAATCTTCCCAGAAGCTTGAGGAGTGGATGTGATATACCCACTCAATGCCGTGCTTCTTTGCCCAGGAGTTTATAAAGTTATTTTGAAAATGGGTCTCATTGTCCGATTCAATTCTTTCTGGAGTACCATGTTGCCATAAAATTTGCCTTTCAAGGCCTAAGATGGTGTTACGGGCAGTGGCATGGTTTACAGGGTATGTCTCTAGCCAACCAGTAGTTGCTTCCACCATGGTGAGGATGTAGCGCTTGCCCTGGTGTGTTCGTGGCAGTGGTCCAACACAGACAATTTGCCAGACCCCACCATATTGGAAACCCAGCCACTGTCCTCTGTTCCAGGGAGATTTCACTTGTGTGTCTCGCTTGCTTACGGCACACATTTCGCATTCATAAGTGACCTGTGTGGTGGCCTCCGTGATCAGGTCCACCACTCGATCACAAGCTCATCTATATGTTGCATCTCTCCCTAGATGTTCCGATGTTTCATGAGCCCATTGAGCTATAAACAGCTCACCGTTATGCTCCCAGTCCAGGTCTACCTGAACTACTTCAATTTTTGCAGCCTTGTCCACCTGTTCGTTTTTTTGATGTTCCTCAGTGGCACTGCTTCTGGGTATGTGAGCATCTACATGGAGTACCTTTAGGGCTATATTTTCTTTCCAGGCAGCAATGTCCTGCCACAATGCAGCAGCCCTGATGTGTTTGCGCCTGTGCTGCCAGTTGTTCTTCTTCCACTGCTGGAGCCACCCCCATAAGGCATTAACCACCATCCAGGAGTCAGTGTAGAGGCAGAGTACTGGCCGTTTTTCTCGTTCAGCAATCTTTAGGGCTAATTGGATTGCTTTCACTTCTGCAAACTGACTTGATTTGCCTTCTCCCTCAGCGGCTTCAATGACTTCAATGTGTTTGAGTCCACACAGCAGCTTTCCATTTTCAATGGTTTCCTACCACACAACAGGATCCGTCAGTAAATAAAGCATAACACCTTTCATCTTCTGATAAATCATTATATGGTGGTGCCTCTTGGGCACAAACCACCTCCTCAGGCAACACTCCAAAATCTCTGCCTTCTGGTCTGTCTGTGATCTCTTCCAGGATACCTGGACAGTTGAGTTTTCCCAATCGGGCTCGCTGAGGGATCAATGCTATCCACTTTCTCCATGCAGTGCTGGCTGCATGATGCGCAGATGGGATGTTTCCTTTGAACATCCAGTGTAACACAGATAATCGCGGTGCTACGAGGAGACGTGCTTCTGTACCAACAACTTCTGAAGTGGCTCAAACCCCCTCATAGACTGCTAGTATCTCTTTTTCAGTGGAGGTGTAGTGGGCTTCTGATCCTCGATACCCCTGGCTCCAAAACCCTAACGGTTGACCTCAGGTTTCTCCTGATATTTTCTGACAGAGGCTTCAGGTGAGACCATGCTCCCCAGCTGCTGTGTACAGTATGTTTTGCACAGCTGGTCCTGTCCGGACAGGCCCAAGAGCTACTGCATGAGCTATCTCTTGTTTGATGTGCTCAAAGGCTTGTTATTGTTCGGAACCCCACTCGAAAGAGTTCTTCTCAATAGAGAGGGCTCACGAGCTGACTATAACCTGGAATATGCATTCTCCATAAGCCCACAAGGCCTAGGAAAGCTTGTGTTTCCTTCTTGTTAGATGGTGGAAACATAGCTGCTATCTTGTTTTGATGACATCCGTGGGCACATGACGACGTCCATCCTGTCACTTTATTCCCAAGAACTGGATCTCCTGGACAGGTCCCTTGACCTTGCTTTTCTTTATAGCAAAACCTCCTCTTAGAAAAATCTGAATTATTCTTTCCCCCTTCTCAAACACTTCCTCTGCTTTGTTGCCCCACACGATGATGTTGTCAATATATTGTAGATGTTCAGGGGCATCACCCTTCTCCAGTGCAGTCTAGATTAGTCCATGACAAATAGTGGGGCTGTGCTTCCACCTCTGGGGCAGTCGATTCCAGGTGTACTGGACACCCCTCCATGTGAAAGCAAAATGTGGCCCGCGCTCAGCTGCCAAAGGAATTGAGAAGAATGCATTGGCAACATCAGTTGTGGCATACCACTTAGCTTCCTTTGACTCTAGTTCATATTAAAGCTCCAGCATGTCTGGTACCACAGCACTCCGTGGCGGCATCACTTCATTCAGACTACAATAGTCTACCGTCAGCCTCCACCCTCCATCAGACTTCTGCACTGACCATAGGGGACTATTAAAGGGTGAGTGGGTTTTGCTAATTACTTCTCGCCTCTCCAGTTGATGAATCAATTCATGGATGGGAACCAGGGAGTCTCGGTTTGTGCGGTATTGCCACCAGTTCACCATCCTGGTAGTGATTGACACTGGCTGTTCTTCAACTCACAGCAATCCCACAGAAAAGGGATCTTCTGAGAGGCCAGCCAGGGGAGATAGCTGTTTGATCTTCTCGGTGTTCACAGTGGCTATACCAAAAGCCCATCGGTACTCCTTTGGGTCCTTGAAGTACCCTCTCCTGAGGTAGTCCATGCCAAGTATACAAGGGGCTTCTGGGCCAGTCACAACGGGATCCTTCTGCTACTTGTCCCCTGTTAGACTCACCTCAGCCTCCAACACGGACAGTTCTTGGCATCCCCCTGTCACTCTGGAGATCCAGATGGGCTCTGTGCCCCTGTACCCAGACGGGAACAGTGTACACTGGGTACCAGTGTCTACTAGAGCCATATACTTCTGTGGGTTCTATGTGCCAGGCCATCGAATCTACACAGTCCAGTACACACGATTATCCCTTTCCTCCTCATGGCTGAAGGCAGGGACCCTCTATTGCTGTTCATCATCAGAGTATTCACTGTCTGACCTTTGCAGTGCCATATCGAAAGTCCCCTCATCATAGTCAAGGGAGGTGATCTCAGTTCTTCGACATCTGGGGGACCGTTGGTTGCCTTCTTTAGCTGCTGCAACAACTATGCTGACGTCGTTCTTGGGTGGCCTCTTCTTAACAGGTGTTTTCCCTCTCAGCTCATATACATGGGTTTCCAATTTAAAGGTGGGTTCACCATCCCACTTTCTCATGTCTTCCGCTGGTCACGCAGGAAGAACCAGAGTGTGCCATGTGGCATGCACCTGGGGCTCCCATTTTCTCTGACGGAGGCAGGAGAGGATTGGTTCTTTGGGGTGCCTCTGGCAGCTAAGGTGGTGGTCCATAAGGATGAAGAGGTGCAGAGATTTTCTTCAAAATTTTGTAGCCAGGAAGATGCCCTCTCCACAGTTGGTGTGTTCACATCTGGGCAATACATTGTTGTCAAGCTGTTAGTGCACGATGCTGGGGCACCTTGAATCACCTTCCTCCACATGGCCCAGGTACACAGGACATCCTCGGGATCTGTGGAGACCTGAGCATCATCTAGGTCACTGTAGACAACTTCCTCCACCGCTAAGTCTGTCAGGTATTGAGTGCCTTCATCTGAGATAGTCCACTTTTCTGGGGAGCTCGCAAGGTCTTCCTTGAATGGATATCTTGCCTTCGTACCTGAGGAGCCATCTCCATAGACTGCAAATTGCTGCCTCTCTTCCAATATCTCTCTCAATTTTCTGTTTTTTAGCAAGGGATGCCAGCTTCTGGGCTTCTCTACCTTCCAGCTGCTGACTTTCCAGCTGCTGACTGTCAGCCCCATTATCCCAGCATTGAAGCAGCCAGGGAGCAATCTGCTCACCTTGGTGGTGGCCATAATCTTTCCACAGGTCTCAAAGTTCTGATGAAGTGAATTAATTTTAACAATAAATGATTAGCATGATAAAAGAGAACCCACTGTAGGCTTTTCATTTAAATTATTTGCCACAAGACAGAAGGCAGTAGAAAATAATGTGAGGATAAACAATTCCTTAGTCATATGAGGACGACTCCATTACCTTCTAGATGTTATCTGTCATTACGGAGTTGATTACAAACAATTCTACAGAACGCATAATATATTCAACTGTTTCTCTGGAGATTTGTTTTAAAAACACTTCATCAGCAGAGATATGAAAATATCACTGGAACTAGAAAAAGGAGGGACAGAGACTTTGTGGTGGACAATACAACTGACCATTTCATGAAAGATGATGTCACCACACAGAAGACACAACTGGTGCTCTGAGATAGTAATCCACGCACAAGACTGAGAAAATGGAAAGAAGTCTTCTGTAGCCGAAACTTTTAGCATTTTCAGTGTACCAACGTTGCCTCTAAAAAGTTGGATACCTCAGTTCTGTACAAATCTCTCTGGAATTTACAAATACAAAAAAAAAAAAAAAAGAATTTTCATCACTAAGATTCCCCAAGTTACTAGAGAGGCTCATCAAACTGCTTAAATGTGTGAATTGGCCATCATTCCATGGGTGTTCTTCAGAAAGAATTGGTTAGATTTTTATCAAGTTACTTCATCTTTTTTCTAAAACCTATGGTACAGCAGATATGACAATTAATTAAAAGTTCATGGGAAGCTATAACCAGTGACTGTACATCTAGATGACAAAAGCAGTTTTATAGGATACAACCTGATCCTGAAACTGAGATCCCAATTTTAATGCAGGGACTAAGTGGTCTAAACAGGACTTCCAACAGGCATTATTTTCTCATGTCCCTTTTCTGCAATTTATCTGCTTTCACATAACCAGCTGAGAACTACGACTTGTTTACATTCAGAACATCATACAGCTTTTCCAGAAAAAAGCATGCAAAAGCAGCTGAGGCCTCCATTTTCACAAACATCTATAGGAACAGCCCAATTTCCATCTTATTGTTTGTCCTGACAACTTTGAAATAATTCCTGGCAGCTTGACAGCAGTGCCTTGTCAGCATTGGTTTTAATTTCCCATCTCTTGAAACAGATAGAAATGTAAGTTTCATATGGCCAGTCACGTAGTCTTTAAGGATTATTTGAATGAGTCCTTTTAGGGGAGAAGATATTTGCAATGACTGCATATTCACGTGGACACAGATGCAATCAGGATCCTAAAAAACATAACCGACTTATCTGTCTGAATCAAAAGGGTTGACCATGGTGACAGGTTCTTTTTGTTTACTACATTATCTGAGAAGTACTCAGAAATATTAGTTTTCCAGAGAAAATAAATTTGTAAAAAGGGATTGCTTTTTTTTTAATTCAAAAATGTATAATTTCACAAACATTTATTTTCTTCTTGATTCTACCTACAAACAGGATAAAAAGTGGTTCTTGAGAGTACTTGCAGAAGATGACTGAGAAGATTTCTTCTCCATACAAAAAAAAAGAGCTTTACATCATTATCATCATAGAAAAAAAAAGAAAAGAGAATAAAGTCAATATTGAAGAATAATAAACACATAAATCTTTATGAAGAGATATTAAATTTAAACTGAAAGGATATTTTTATGCAGAAATGCACTCATACTGCTTAAAGGTCCTATGTCTCACCATCTATTGCATTATTCATCAAATAATTAGAACGTAACTTCATTTTGTACACATATCAAACAATGTGAATTCTTCTTTCTTCCAGTTTTATTTTTTTTTGTTGGAATACCTGGCGCTAAAGAGTTCTTGGCATGAGTGGGATTTTTCATTAATCTATCCATATTAGATTAACCTCAAGAAATTTAATTATACAGGGTAGACTGCAAGATGGATGCATTAGAAACATTTCTTGCATATGTCAAAAACACGTTCTGACTCCAGTTAAAGGCAAGGAAAACCTATTTAAAATTTAAGAGCTACACTAGTCTCTAAAACCCATGAGTACAACTATAACAAATATTTAAAATAAACAATACACACCTAAGGAAATGTACTGGTACAGGAGTGTTCTTTTTTTGTGTTGTGAGAATGTGAATAATCAATGTAAGAATCTCATAGACAGCCACTGCTTCCTATGGATTTATTAACGAAGTTTCATCTTTGGATCGGAGTCATCAAAGCTCCAGGACAAAGCATCAGGACTTAAGGAATGCTGCAATATGGATGTTCAGAATCACAGATTTGTAGAGATTGTACACTAAGGAAAACAAATCATTGAGGTGTTTTTCAAAACTTTGATCAGAATCTCTAACGGATCTGTAGCAAAGGGTACTACTTTCTCTGATGGGTTCTAAATTCAACCTCAGGGGACTGACATTTGGAGATCTTTTCTTCCTTTTCTGCCAGACTGTCCTTTGAGAGCAATGTGTATTACAGAGATTGTCTTCTGAGCATGATACCCAGGCCTCTGATTTAGCTGGATGCTTAGATTTCCTTGTACATCCTCTGAGACGTTCAGTTACAGGATGAATTATTGAGGAACAGCCACTTGTCACTGGTGTTATGGTACTAGAGGCACCATCTCTAAGGATATCTTAATGATCCCACTAACCCCCATCTCTACAAGCGGTGCTGGGAGACAGCACATACATGGCAGGGTGGCATCGGTGCTCCTTGGCTTCCTAGCCCCACAACTCACATGTGACTAATGAGCCCTACAACCAAGTGTGCCCATGTGCCAGCACCAGTCTCAAAACTTGTGTTTGTTCTCTGGAGCATGACGACCCCATTTCTGGTACCCTTGTCTATGGTCTATGTAGATCCAACTGCAGAGCCACAGGTACCAGGATTAGGTCTTTTTTGATATGCAGCTTCTTCCAACACAAAGTATTCATGACGATTTTATCACAATCTCAGGGCAGAAAATAGGGTTCTTCCACACGGGCCTATGATCTCATTGCTTTCAACACACAGTGTGTGTGGGAGTTTCATACCGTGCACCTGTCCAGAGAGTGTCAGTGGAAAGTTTTAATAAGCTCTCTCAGTCACTAAGACAATTCTGTTTCAACCCTCTATGGAAATGCTTTGGTGCCTACCTCTTAAAATAACTGTCATAACATTTGGGGGTTTCCTCTGTGCTTATTTTCCATAATTGTCTTTATTATTAAAGTCAGGGACAATTTATTTTGAGTTACTGAGCTATTTTGTGACTTCCCAGAAGTGATGTAAACAGGTGAGGCGTATGTTTTAAGTTTATCACTAAAACCATAAATTAGAAAACACCTTTTGCAATACCCTTTCAACTTTTCTGTATGTTAGAAAATAGAAAAAGCTTAAGAGCTTCATATACTTTCCTGACAGCTCCCTGAAGTTTCTTTGCCTTGATTAGGCAGTATAAATAATCTACCTGTCAATCAGAAAGCGATCATTTCTTTGTTTCTTTCCAGTGCAATACCAGCACTGAGCAATTATAGATATTATTAGATCTCAGTAACATAAATAATTTCCACTTCTGATGTGGATTGATGACCCATTGTCAGTTAGCAATTGTGCCATTCCTTATAAGAGCAGTCACTTTGCTTACAAGGATCGTTTTGAGATGATACCTTAGCCTGGGATGCAGAGATCTCATGTTTCAGGCCACAACTTTGGGTATCGGCTGATCCTGGTACTTTTTACTATTTTCCTAATTGACTCATTGACATATTTAGATTAGACTCTATACATAGACAGAATCACTTGCTGAAACAATTTTTCCACATCATTTATCCATAAAGAAATTTTGTTACTGTTAACTAGGTTATCCAGATTTTCTTCAGCACTTGCATTTGCAAGCTTGACTGTTTGAAGTTTCTTACACTTCTCTTGAGTATTAATGAATGATTTGTTACTCTACATATTTTAATACTATTAAAGCAAGAGAAAGGATGGTTTCAACTAAAAATATTTTCTTTTAGATCTTGGATAGCTTTTAAAGTTGGCTGGCTTCCATTCCTTCCTTAAGTATTTCCTCCTGGTTTTCTAACGTTCTTGTCAATTATAGCTCTAGGTTCCATGGCTGTAAGAACTGTAACTTAAGTATTCTCTTGTAAAGACACTGCTAATGTTTCTCAGGGAATAACCGGAACAGATTTACTGTGATTGCCCCCACTCTTTAGGCAGTAACTGATACCATCTGGAAAGTCTCCAGGTCAGATTTCTGTGTTCAGATGGGAGCCTTTCCAACTTTTCTCCTAGTTTAACACAGCTTTGAGAATTTAGTACGTGATTTTGATATCCAGCTGTTTTCTGATCAACTACTTGTGTTAATCTGGTCTTTGTTTTTAAGTCTGAGAGCACCAGCTTCTGTTTTCACTTTTGTGATGCTTTCACACAGTTTTTTTTTTTAATTTAGTCATAAATTGGTCTAATCTTTCAATGATGTTATTTACTTCTGTTTTCATGTGGGAGCCACTGTCACTGACCAAGATGCCTTTGTGTTCACGTCCCACAGGTAAGGAAAATCTGTGTTATAACAAATGGTACTTAGCTTAATTATAGGGCCTGGAAACAAGGAAGCCTTAAGAGAGGGAAACTGAAGCAACTATAGCAACCAAAAATGGAAAAAGGAATTTATTATGTAAGTTTGGATAGTCCTGTGCAATACCGAACTTCCTTTCTTTTGTCTTAGTTCTAAAGAAGAAAAAAAGAAATAGAAATCATAAGTGCTAAAGAAGTTATGCTTAAAGAATCCAACAGATATCAGAAGAGAAACACCTTGCAAATCAGAAATTCTGGGCTTTAATAAAGAAACAACTACCCAGCTGGTAGAAAAGGTGAAATAGTGCTAAAATCAGTTGTACTGTACTAGTTGTCCGTATTCTAAACAGTGAAACAACAGGTTAAGAAACAGTAAATAAGCTGTCTTGTCTCAAACAATTCAGATCAGATTCATAAGATCCATATACTCACAAAATTAATATTTCTAATAGTGTAGTTTCTTTTTTCTTGAAATCTCCTTTCTGAAACACTGGTCATCTAACAGCAGTTGAAGTTTCTATTTATATTTTTCCGTGGTAGAAGTAAGTAAATTATTTTTTAAAACCACAATTTTAAAAAGTAGGGCTAAACACAGATAGATATTGCTTGGAATTACTTTATGAGAAATTAAGTTTGCCTGTAAATATGACAATTACGTCCCTTTCTTACAGCACACCGAACTTTTTCTGGCAACAGTCTGTTTGAAAGTTCTTGAATAATAGACACGATCATTTACTTGTAATTTGATATTTTGATCAAATGAAAACTGAGCGTGAGCTGTGCTTGAAATGTATTTTATTATTTGAAAATTTTGAGCTTTTATAGTCAAAGAACCTTGCCCTTCTCTTGGCAGGGTTATAAAAGTAATAGGAATGCATATTTCCAGGATTTTCTATATTTTGAGTGATTAAAGATGAATTACAAATACAAAAAATAAACTGCAAGTGATCACTGCATTAACATAATACTATTCTTTCCTGTAGCCTAATGGGCTGTTTAAGAAAATCTGATGAGCCAAATGATAAAAAAAAATTGGAAAAAATCTTCTCTATCCCTCTTACCTAGAGATCTAGAGTTACATTTCTTTCTTTCTTTTGTAAAGAAATAAATTCTCTTCTACCGTCTCTTTACTAAAGAAAAAATTAAAAAAATATCTCTGAGGTCCAACTGAGGTACATGTAATCTATTCCTACTAAAATCAATAGGAGTTCTGAATTTTAGACTAAGTCCTCCCAAGGAGATAAAAACTGGAGAACCCGCGGCAAAACCACAGTTTATTTGAGCTATGCAGCTCTGGATTTTTTTCTTTTTCTACACCATTTGATACGTTTATTTTTTCTCTCCCCCACCTCCTCCAGGCTTTAAGAATGTAACTCAGTAAAGCACAGCACTTAAATCTCAATTCTGAATCCATGTCTCTGTAAATCTGTAGCTATTCCAACAGTATTTAGTTGAAATAAATAAGAAAGTTTACCCATTTCAAACATATGCAATTCTTATTTCTCACTGCTTAATCTGATCTACTTTTTATTAACTGGCACATAAATAAACTCATATAAAACAGACGTAAACTCAAATGCAGTGTTGTTTTCCATTTGGAATTAGTCTTCAATTTCTTTTCAGCTATGAGCATTCCTAGATGCAGCAGTGTGAAACTTTCATTTCATGAGATGACAGAATTATTTTATTCCATTTTGCAATGAAATCTCCAAATATTAAAGCTTGCAGAAGTAAATGCTGAAAACAAGTTATATTTCATATTGATTAAACATTGAATGTAAACAGTGTTGAAATATTTTATTTTTTGAAGATTTTATTATACTACAGAAAATCAAAGAAACAAATTTATGTGTTTCAATATAGCTGAAACAGGATATTTTCTTTTTTCTCTAATTGTCTAATACAAAATATTTTATTTAGAGTTCAACTTCTGATGATCTCTCTTCTCTTTTTTTTTTTTTCTCTTTGTTTTTCATTATTGTCTAAATAGTACAAAGCTGGAGGCTGTTGTCCTTTACCACCACACATGAAAGGAAAGCATTACTTCAATCAGTATCAAGTGTCAGAACAGGGATGTGGAAGATAAACAGGCATGGCTATTTGAGCAAAGGTGGCAAGGGATAATAGAGTTAGGAACTAAAGCTGCAGACTAAATGAACAAGAAGCTCGGTTAGGAAATAAGGCACAGAGAAGGGTTTCAGCTCATTTTGCAAACTGTCCAATAGCCTCTGCACAAATACTTGGGGATTGTAAACTTATGTTTCAGTCAGTCTTCTTTCTCGTGCAGCAGCCAGTCACTGGCTGCCTTGGGAGTGATTTCCTGACTGCTTTGCGAATCATTTCTGTACTACTTTGGAAAAGACTTGTCTGCAGTTAGGCAATAGCTTGCTGCAATGGGCTTATTCAGCTTGAGAAAACTTGTATACAAGGTTTAGAAAATCTTTGACAGAAATACTAAATTCCAGGAGATAAATTAAAACACAGAGAAAATCAGTGTAAGTTGAAAAAAGGCAGTCCATACCAATACATAAGCAGATATCTTTCCTTGAGATAAAATCAGATATTCTAGACAAAGAGAGCACAGAAAACAATGGTTAAGTCTGTCTTAAAAGAGAAGAAATAAATATTTAATTAAGGTTCTCAGTCAATGTTATCTTAATTGACTAATACATCATTCTGTTAACACTAATGGTAAATTAAATATGTTTGATCAATATTCAAACAACGAATTGTGGTTAATTGATGTTGATCTTAATGGGCATTACCTTAAAATATTAGCTAATGTACATCCACAGCTGTAGGGATTTCGTATTACCATATTAAATTCCAGGATATCATTTGCAAGAAAGCATTAGTAATAGTTAGTGAGCTTTCCTTGTATATGAAGAGGAATGGTAACCAGTCATCCCAGAAAAGAAAATTAAATTATACACTTACAAATAATATATTATTTTTCTCATTACATTGTTCTTCCTTTTCTCTTGGAGTACTCTAAACAATTAAAGACTTCTAGATTGTAACTTTACAACTTTGTTGAATTATGCTGACATGCAAAACAAATTAATCAAATTAATTAAGAAAAACAAGTGCAGTAAAAAGCAAACAAGTACAGAAAAAAAGAAAGCTGTACACAAAGGAATTGAGATCAGACACCCAGTTGTTGATTGCAGAAGAATCTTAATGTCCTGTGGAATTAATGGATGTTAGAGTCATTCAGACTGGGATTTCCAAAATAGGCTAGCAGCAGATAATATCTCTGTTTTCTACCTGCTTGAGAAGAGTCAGCTTCAAGGGAAGCAATACTCAAAGGAAGATCCCTAGCACTTTCTGAAGTCCCCATCACTGGTGATTTCCTAGATAGTAAAGGAAGGACAAAATAAATCATTAATTTCTATTTTAAATTTTGTCCTTGTTTTGTTGCAGATGGCTATCAAAATCATGGAATGAGAAGTCATCTGACATATATTTATACACTATCTAGATTACAGTAGCAGGTAAATTCTTAGAGTTCACCGTTATTTCAGTTACTTTTTAAATCAAGTTTAACTACTCATGTTCATGTGTTTATGGATTCTTCTGTATATCATATGGAAATGTTAGGACTGATTAGTGTGGTGAACAAATCAGGCCGTGTGTTTCAGGACACATCTCAAAATGCCTCACAAAATAAATAAAAGTCTTAACAAAAAGATCACTGGTACTGAAAATGAAAATTAAGAGCACTGCTCAATTTGAAAGCATGTCTTTCTACTGATAAGAAATCAGTGAACAGAAAAAACAGCTACGCAAGAATTGCACCTAGAGTGGCTTGTCAAAGCCAAAATATTTGACCAAATTAACCCCACTTTGTGAAGAGTAGGATAAATTCATCCTTTTTAACACAATAAGGTAAAACTGCTGAAATAGATAAAAGTCTTGCTGGCATAACTGAAAAGAGACGTTAGCAGAGCAACATTTTGTATCTTGAGAATTCAGTAGACATTAAAGTTCACTGTTTTTAATTCCCCCTGAAACACCAAGACCTCAATTCATAGTCCACTGAAGTTAATGTAAGTCTCCACAGAAAACCTACATAGCAGCTCAGCAGTTTCAACTCCCTGTCGTATGAAAAAGAACATATTATTATTTTGATTTTTATTGTTTTTCTTTTTATCACCTATTATAACAACAATTTCAGCCCAGCAGTAGGTTACTAGGCAGTGAAATGGGAGACCAAGGTTTGACTTGCTGTTTTGCCACAAATTTTAAATATCATCTCTGGCAAGACAATTTTGCTCATTTTAATTCAAATTCACAAAGTCATCTATGCATCATTTTTTCAGTTGACTGCAGTGAGAAACAGGCTCCTAAATATATCTGTAGATTGTCTTCAGTATTGCAGTTATGCCTGTACTCTGTGCAGCTCAAGTGTGAACTCACATCAAAGTCTTTCTAATACTGACATTGCATTTGTTTTGGCTTTCAACTGTAGACTCCGTCAGCTGGCCTTACAACCAAATAAAACCTTGACCTCTAAAGAAGTTTTAGAGAGGTGTGGCACTTGAGTCTTACCTCTGCAGTTAGTAGAGATAGGGGTAAGCTATGTGCACCTAAAGCAGGTTCATCTACATTCCTTTAAATATCCTGTCAGTCTGATAAGATGTTACATACCTCTCTCCTCTCACAGGATTCACAAAATGATATTTTGACCCTATCTCATTTAAATCAATTTCTATACAGCCCGCTAATGACATTGAATTCTACCTGTGTGAAAACTCCTATACTGATGTCCCTGGCACCTGATACCCAGAAAAAGAAAACCTGTGATCGTTATGTTGTTTTGTTTGTTTGTCTGGCTCAGAACTCCAAACCTCAGCTCAAGCGAAGCTACTAAAGGATGCACAAACTCTTAGAGAGAGTTAGGAACACAAAGAATTAGACACACATAAGCACACATGCACATGTGTGTGCACACATATACCCTATCTGGCTGGGTGTGGGAGGAGAAAATTTTACTAAAATAATGGGAGTTACAAGTACCTAAAACAGATGATATCTCAGGACAAAGTAACAAAAGAACAGCAACAGAGCATCAGCTCCAGATACACTCTGAAAAGTAATGAATGCTGTTGCAGAGCTGTAGTTAATTAAAAGGGATTAAAAAGTAGCTGTATCTTGTTTTGTGCCCTACAGTATGCTAAATGCAGACACTGGCAGACCACCTGAAGCAGTATGTTAAAATGGTAAGGTCTCTCAGGTCAGCTCTTTATAGCTCTCTATTGCATTAACAAACAAAACAAAAAATAAACTGGCATGTACCATACGCATGCAACAAAAAAGATAAAGGTAGGGAAAGTCATTCTAAGACAACTCTTTTTTATGATTGCATTTTTTAAATGAAAACATTATCAAACCTTGCAAGGTGCACAGGCAAACTGTAGTGACAAAACCATGTTGTTTCAACCATTCGTGGCTGATTTGGTCTGAACTAGTCTCAGACGAGGCTTGGTTTTAAGACTGAAAGGACTGAAAACAGTAAAGAATCTCGGACTCTGATTTCAGAACATCAAAATTACAAAAATTCAGAGGGATTTTGTACACTGGAATATCCACAGCATTGGTCTTTGAGGCATGTATAGTAAGGTGTTGTGAAAAAAAGAGTTCACGTACAAAAGTAACAACATAAATGCTTATGTTCATTCTTGGCGAATCTCGGTGAACTTTTTCACTGAACTTAAATCATGACATTCTTAAGAATAAAATATGACTTGAAATGCACCTACCCTTCTACACTGACAAAGTCACTTTGGCAGCAAACAGTGCTATATTGCTATTGAGACCTACACCCTACATCAAGAAGTGCCTTAGCAGGGAGTCTACGTATTAAAAAATGTCATAAATGATCAGACATTGGTATTACACAGCAGCACATCATCCCCACTATTTTATGCTGAATCCCTGAAATGAAAAAATTAGTTATATTCGCTGTCATTCATTTCACTCACTACATATCGTCAGTGCTTCCAAGACTTGTAAATAAAGGTAGAAAAGAAATATCAATACCTCTGTTCTTATCAATTACAGTAAATCTATGTCATATCATAGTAAAGAAAGGAACTGTCTTAGCAGCTAAATTTATGTTAATAAATGTTGTGTGACAATACAGACGGCAGGGATGTTACCTCTCTACAACATGTTTTACTCAGGAATGAGAAGCCAACACATGTTACATGACAACTTTGGAGGCCAATCAGATCTCTATCTTGCTGAGGAGCTATTAGAGTAAGTATGATAGTTTCTCTGTTTACCTATCTGCAGTTTCCAATATCATCATCCTCCATAGTCAGGGTATTTTTATCTATTTTATTAAAATGATAAAAATTACCCTTACTATGATCAGACTGCTATTCAGAGCCATAACTACTGCTTGGGTTGGGGTTTTGTTTTCCTTATTACTTTTATCATGGTTGGAAAAGCTGATAATGTGGTAAAGGAGCATGTGGATAGCAATACTAAGCAGAGAAACCAGTTTTGTTTAGCTTGCCTGTGAAACAAGACTGAATCATAGCTGAATTCTGGAGAATAAAAAAAAAAAAAAAAAGTTCTTTCAATTTTTCCCGCCTTTCATTGCTTTCATTTTTATGTTGCGTAAGTGGTATGCCAGCAGGGAAAAAGAAATAGGAGAGAAAAAGTGTGGCCTGTACAGTGGGAAAAGTGGCATAAGAACAGAAAAAACAGGAATGTAGGAAGTTTTGTGATATGCAAAGAAACTTTGTTAAAGAAATCTTAAGGTTTCAGAAGTTAGTGCTCCAGTTTCAGGACAAATGAAAGTGAAGAAAAACTACACTCTTAAATCTTTTTAATTTTGCATATTCTTTCCATGACAGACTTTTTCAATACATAATGCTGCACTATTTTTCAATAAATTATCATTGTTCATTTTTCAAATATGAATAAAAAGAATATGTCACGTCCTGTAAATTTTTATATATATTCTGGCACTGAGATCTTTATATAGATTTTATTATCTGATACATTTTTATCTGAGACATGGACCATTTGGTCTAGTTATTATTTTCTGGATTTCATAAAGCTTTACCCACTGCAAGGTATATAAACCAAACTGATTTAAACACACTTCTATGTTTCCAGGTGTATTTTGCTAGCATCATATTAATTCAGATGAAAATACCTTTGCCAGGCCAAAAACGTAGCACAATTTGTGTTTTTTTAACAAAATGACATCATAGTTGCTTTCGGTTGAATGATTTAAAGAAAAAAAAAAAAAGTCTGTTACTGACCTGTTTAATACTTGGGATAGACTTTAACATCTAAAGTTCAGTCAGCTTGTCCTGGCTAGATATCTAGTTATATTTATGTAGACATAAAGAAAAAATAATGATGGTGTTTCTATTGGATATGTTGAGCTGTATCATAGATCTTTTTTTGTTGAGTATAAAACAAGCTGAAATAAATGGTTAAGATACTTAACTAAAGTTAAGAGGAGTTAATTTTATGTTTGGCATTTGCTCTGCTGCACATCTGCCTGTATTTTTCCAGCTACTGTTTAGGAGAAGTGCTTTCACACTGCACCCAAGGCTTGGTCTACCATACAGTGAGCAGCAGTATTCAGACACAACAGAGAGATCCAAGGGGAATGACTTTTCTTAACCTTTGTTTAGTCAAGTGAGTATGCAGTTTAATTTAATTATTTATCAAGAAAAGTTCTAAAAACAGAAACAATCATACTGAATTGGATGCAGAATTTCCCTTGCATGTCTGATTTACAGTTAATTTTTTGTGTCCTCCACATTGTGAAATCTACTTTCATTAACCATTAATCTGCTTCATAATGGAAACAGAATGACAAGAGAAAAAATATTCTTAAAAGCAGCTGGTTTTCCCATTACATTTTTATAATTAGTGGTTTTATGGTTTAAAAATGAGAATATGGACCTGTTACGTACCCTGAAGTCCCAAAAACTTGGAGTCAAATCAAGTGCATGATCCTCATCAGCCAAGAACACAATACAGACTTTTTTCTTCTGTTTTTGTTTTACAGACTGTGATACATTATGCAGTATTTGACTTGCTCCTAACTACTGCAGAGGATATTCTATAGGGAATTGGATTACGCCTTCCACTAAAATAATGCCAGTGCACTTTATTGCAAATGTGAAGTGTTTGCCATCCTGAAAATCAAGCTTAAAGTAAAATACAAGCAGATCAATTCCTCAAAATTACATCAAAAGAGAAAAAGTATAAGCAACAAGAAAAGTCCAAGAGAATTTAAAACTGCTTAAACTCAAAAGAAATGTCAAACTAATGTCACCTACTAAACTTTCTTATTTGAGGTGGAATTAAATTAAGACAAAACATTAAGAAGGCACTAAAAAATATTGATGGTATTGTGAGTAATGATAATTTTTCCCACTATCAACAGAGATGGACTTACTAACAGAAAAAAAAAAAAAAAAAAAAAAAAAGAGCAAAGAAAGAAAGGAAGGAAAAAAAAAAGAAAAACTTAGGAGAGCTGAAAAAATTAGACCGGAGTCTGGAGATATTAAAAACTGAATGCATATAGCAGAAGGCTCTAATTCTAAATAATTTGAGTTGTCCTGGGAGCTCAGGATTCACTTGCTTTGTTTGGTTTGCTGCCTTAAGAGTTGGTAAGACCTTTATTTAACCAAATTGAGCACCGCACCAAACCCCGTGCTTCAAACACTTTCGAACTTCAAGTTCCACTCCAAATACTGTTGTCTGGCATTATTGCAGATAATTTATGTTACCCATTGTATTTATTATGGGATTCACCCTTCGCATTAGTAGTAGTGCACAAACACTGAGGAGCACTTAATCTGCCTCCAAAAAAATTTTCAAGAGAGACTCAGTTTGAAGATGGAGCTATGACAAATAAGCAGCAAAATATCTATTTTTCCTCTTTAATAGCGCACTGTAAAAAAGATGCAGAGCTAAGGCGACCTTGATCCTTCTTCCTCATTATTTTCTCACAGATAAACTTGTTTCCTTTTTTTCAGTTAGTGATTTGAAGGTTATGTTTTCAATGGAAATGGAAAATAGGAACCCTGACCCCAAAATTGGCACTTTGAGCACTGCTTCCAAATATACAAACCAATTCCTGCTCATTTCAGAAAGAAATCCACAAATGCAGGTGAGGGCAAAATCTAGGATTATTATTTTGCTACAATGATGGTTACAGCTAGTGATTCTGACAAAATTGTATGAGGACAATTAACAGGCAACAAAGCATTATTCATTACTAAAAACACTCTAGCCATCAGGCAGAACACAAAATAAGACCAGTTCTCTAAACAGAGAGAAAGAATAAAACTTATTTTTCTTTTTTCTCTTTTTCTTTTTCAGATGACAAAGTTTCCCTAAACTGTGCCTCAATAGAGTATGTTCTTGATTGGCCAGAAAAGCCTAGGCAAGTGTTGGTATCTGTTCATTTTAGCACAAATTCATTACAGAGAATTTGTCTGCAAAGTTTGAAAACGGATAATCAAACAGGATTTTTTCTTTCTAGCTTTTTGTCCAGTTCTTTCAGTCTTTTCACCTCAGTTTCAAGAGATTACTCTTCATCTTCCTAAAGCCCTTTCAATATTGTCTCTCCTTTCATTTTTCTTTCCAGCTAGTGTATTTCCTTCCCAGCAGTTTCCCCTTGGTTCCCATTAAAAACATTACCAAAAATCTTCTACCTAATCTCCTTGGACTTGAATTAAATCTGTAAATTCCACTTATCTCTTTCTCAAATTAAAAAAAATTTTAAAAATGGATCATTTTTGGGCATTAAAGAAGATCTTTTCCTTTCCAAAAAAATATAATTTAATTTAATTAACTATTCCTTTGTGATCAAATCGATAATTTCAGAATGCTGTTTGCAAGAAATGTTGCTGATGTAACAGGCTGCATCTCAGACTGAGCCCTTTGCAAATTTCCTTATACATGGAACAGTGATAACTGAGTCTAAGTGTGGAGTTGTGTACAAAGACAGTAATAGGAAGGACCAATCTATTTACAGTCTCACCATGAAGGCAACTTGATATTGTTCATGGCTGCTGCATGATTGACCATTCAAATAGATTATTATCATTCTCATGAGACTACCCCAATGTTGAAAAAAGACATATAAGTTTTGCTAGTGGGCTTAGTACCAGCAAATTAATATGAATTGAGTATATTAACTAGAAGTGACTTCAACATTGACCACTCCTTCATGAATTTCTCCCTTTGATCATTTCTTGAAAAGGAAACAGAAAAAGAAACAGGCTGGTATTGTGTACAAAGTAATTAAAAAGGGAATCATTATGCATTAAAAAAATGAAACCTGCACTTGAGGCAGAGACAGTGTCAGAGACAGGTTGCTTACCTAATAAATCCTGTGTGCTTAATTCCACATATAGCTGCACTTTGGCAATTCTGAAGTATCCCCACTGGGTTTCTGAGTTTGTACTGAGCTTTGTACTGATACTTAAAATGTACGTTGGGAGCAGATGTGGGTGTCTTGGTATCCTGGTGTATCAACATTCAATTTTCCATTTCTCAGAGATGGGCAGAAAAGATCAGCCGGAGATCTCTCTGCTGCTGCCTCATATACACATAATTCTTTTTTAATATACAACATCTACTTTCCTCATATTATACTGCTTCAAGTTCACTTAAAAAGTGAAGCATTCCTGTCCATCATCCCTCACAGAATGACTGGAATATTCTTTTAATCATTTAGTCGCATCACACGGTTGATTTTCTTCATAATACGTAATGCAAAAGATGATCTCTCCTGCCCTGAGAATATAAGCCACAAATGGAATTGAAGGGACTTTAAAGAAGCATCAGAATGCTCTAAGAACTTTTGCCTCTTCTGCAACCGAGACATATGGCTAATTTCCTCTCTCAAAGCAAAAGACATGTAGTATGGGATGTTAAGTGGCAGCTTCTTCTGGCGGACTCTGGGGCCAGGGATACCTACTGCCTGGCCACTGGAGCCCAGACTGAGGGTCTCTGTCCCAAGATGATGGATGCAGCTGATGCTTTCCCTCTTGAACCTCTTTACAGGCTCAACCAGCAGCAAAGTTGAGGATGTAACCCAGAGACACACATATACACGGAGGACACAGACATGGCCAAGTGCTGAGACAGCCACAAACAAGGAGCTGCCTTCAACAGGACCACATGTAGCGTCACCAGGACTCGCATAAAACAAACAGCCAAGTGCCCTTCCTATCCACCAGCTGGTCAAGATTGAAGGTCACTGGTATAGGCATACACACAACACCCTCTAGGTTCCCGAGCACATGCACATTTGTCAGTCGCCCAAGTACTGTCATGGCCTCTCTGTCTGCCTAGTATCTCTACCTGGATACTGGGTGTTCTTAGCCATTATTTTGGCCATGGACCTTCTACTCACCAGCTGGTCCATCTTGAAGCTTGCTAATGAATTACACAGGCACACTCCCATGCACAGCAGGTCTGGGGAAAATGCAAAGACTCTGGCAACCCCCAGCATCCAGCACCAGGTACGCGGGCTGTGACCCATAGACCTGCTCCAGCTGTTGTTGCTGAGCCTCTGACTTGCTTTGCTCACCACAGTCCACCAGTAGCTGCACTTGGGATGCCCACAAGTCCCATCCCAGTTACTGGAGCTGCAACTTCAGCTTACTTCAGTAGCTGACACCAGGAGCCACAGGGTATCTATACCCCTGGTCTGACTTCAGTCACTGGCACCAAACCCGCTCACACAGCTCTCACCAGCAGCTGGCACTCAGTCGTTACAGCACTCACATGAGAGAGAGTGAAATTACACAGAGATAGTTAAAAAAAAAAGATTTAATGAGAAGATAGGACAGACTGCAGTGATCAGACACAGGGCTCAGCCAGACAAGTTTGCTGACCAGGCCCAGTTTACATGACCAGCCCCTTTTATATGCCTGCTTGATTAATTTCCTCTGTGTTTCTCCCTGTTGCCCTAAATGTTCCTTCAGTAGTTTTGCATTGTCCCATAGGTCACTCTTGAATACTCCAAATCCTCATGTTCCTCTTATTTCTGCCTTCATATCAGTACAAGGTCCAGATTGGCCCTCTCCAAAGCTGTGCCTGCAGTTTCTTAATGGCTCAAGAATTAACAAGTCAAGTTTCTAGTCCTTGGCATTGTCTCTGTTATCATTTGCCTACCAGGTTTGTTTCTCTGTGTGCTCTTGTTTATCGCTTCCCCCTTTATTTCCTATACTATTTTGTGTTGAAAAGGTCCCTGAATGAATAACCTCAATGACACAGATGCTCTCACCTTCCAGTTGCGCTTAAAAAGTAGGGTGAGCCTGGCCAAGCAGCTAGTCACTATGTCTAGCCCATGCAATTTCAAGGGCCAGCTAGATATTCCAAAAACGTCAAGAAAGGAAGATCTTGAGAACACAAAAGTTTCCATTCCTTTGTCCCAGCTGTCATGAAAAGGAAGCAGAATATTTATTATGTCAAAGAAAGGGTAAGTTTCTTTATGACACAGGAGACTTCTGGAGAATTCTCCAAGGACAGTTCTCTTATCAACCAGGAACTCCCTGGTAAAGTACAAGGACAGTGTATAGTGCTGAAATAAGGCCATTATTCTGACATATTCAATACACTCATAATTTTTTGTGGTGGTGTTCTTGTTTTTAAAGTGAATAAATGCCCCATGGTATGCAGGAATGCATAATTGACAAGCACATGTAAATAGTCATAGCAGAAACAAGTGGACTTTTCACTGCAGAGTACCTTTTGTCCATATCCTATGAGGTAAAGAAATATTAAATCTCCCTGTATGACTCACTTTCTAAAAATCACTTCATACTTGAAAGAAGAGAAACTGAAGTAGTACAAAGTTTAACTTAAGGGCCATATCAAACAAAATTTACACCAGAAAGTGAAATTATTTTTTTTTTTAAAGAAAGCATGTTATTTGAAAACTTTCTTGTGCTACCTGTTATTCCACATACACATAAGGGAACATCATGGGAAAAATAAAAGAGGAAATTAAACAAAAAATAACCCCATAGACAAGATCCTTGAACACAAGAAATCTGTTTATTAAATAGCAGAAAATGTTCAGTTCGGTATTGAGTCTAAAAGCTTACTACCAATATAGATGAAAATGAAATATAAATGTGACTAGGGTTTCCTTCTGGGTTTTTTTTCCATTTTTATTTCATGATCTACTAGCAATTACTTTTAAGAAGTGTTATTTAACTTCTGATGAGAGATACATTCACAATGTATCTTCACTTAAATGTGTGCAAGACTCAGTTTACCAGATGTCTGTGCAGGTCTCAGGCCTGGATTTACAGTTAATAACATTTTGTAGCTGAAAGAATGTTCAGATACAGGTAGAACACCTCAGAAACAGCTACAGGATAGAACAAGTGCAACAAGAGCAAGTGGTGTGTTGTTTAATGAATGTCCTAAATACGCATGCTCTGAATAATCTGTCTACTGTAACTTGTTTCTTTTATGATCCCTTGACTTCTACAACTTCCCCAGGCTTGACTAGTCTCAGGCCAGCCCATTGAAGCAGGCAGCAACCATGCTTAAATGTCATCAGTCTGAAGACAGCCCTGGAAGCACAGAAGATGATGTAAAGTGAAAAGGATCCTTCATTTTGGGGAGGATGTTTGCAGGACAACCTGGGCATGCTGCACCTCTGGAACAGTAGAAGACTAGCACGGAGACCATTTGTAGAGCAGAGAAAAGGTTGATATCAGGATGAGCTGGGCCCATGGGTGATCAGCCTGTCATAAAAAGTGAAATGAAAACACACAAGCGAGGAGGAAATTACACTATAGGCTGGGCAGAGGTTACTAGCATCTCTATCGATTTCTTACAATCTACTCCTATAAATGGAAAGATAGTTGAGTTTTATGACTGTGGCCTGCAGCAGTATATCTTCTAGCAGTGGCTTGAGTGAAGGGAAAAAAAATCCTGTCAGGCAGTTTTCAGCATATGCAATGACATGTGCATGAAAGTTTACTCTGTAAAGTGAGTAAAGCAGTGGAGCAGAAAGCGTGGAAGGTGGAAAGGTCTGTGCGGTGAAGTACTGACTGAGCTGGATACACATGGCAAGATATAAGCTTGAAGCAGGGCATTTGGCTTTGCATCACAGCTACCATTGGCTGAATAGTCTGGGACACCATCTCTGAGGAACAGCTCCTGTAGGCCTCAGAGTGCGGGCATAGTGCAATGCAAGCTGTAATGATGTCGAACCATTCAGCATAGTGAAAATATTACCCAAAAGCAGTCTGTTCACAACAAATCTGAGCCTTGCTGTCTGGACAGCATATCCTGACACCAAAGCCAACTTGAAATTTAGTGACGTACAGTGTGAACTAGCGTGATTCAGAAAAAAACATTCTTCTTGGACTAAGGGGGCCAACTGTGGCCTGCAGAAAAGCCTTGTAGGATATGTAAGTACCCTGGGCCTTATAAGGCTGGAAGATGGAGAAAACCAGGGAGATCTGGAGATGAGCTACAGCTTAACCTGCAGACACTCATAGAGCTGGCATGGGGCAATGCCCATCAGAGACCACAAATCCAGTCTCAGAGTTTCCAACAGGTGCACTGATAAAGCTGTGATTATCCAAGAAAAGAATGTTTGAGAGTACCTACACAAGAACTCCTTTAGCGTTATGTTAACAACTCTGAACCTGGTATTTCCTAACGGAAGTTTAACCTAAATAATAACGTTTTCTACAGGCACACTGTAGTTTCTCTTACCCTTGTCAACAACTCTTGCCCAAGGATTTTCCTAATAATAGGAAACAAATTCAAGGGTAGAGGAAAGTGTCCCATAAAATTCCTTTTTCCGAACTTGAATGCCTATGAGGTGAAAGAAAACAAATAATACACTGGGACCTGGAGCAGTGTAGCCAGTCTCTCTTCTAAGCCACCTTCTTTACACAGTTTATGAGTAGTTGGGCTCACTTGACCTTATTGAAATATCTGCTGCTTACACTTTGGTAATATCCTTAAACTAGGCTCGACTTCCAGCACTGGTGCCACATTTCAGCAGGATATCAGCATTTTCACCGAAGATCACAAGTGAGAACAATTACCATCTCTAAAATTTTTCGAATCAGTTAAATCCGTGTACTATTTCTTGGTACAAAAGAACAGCTCTACTGTGAACAGCCAGAGTCATACTACAAAGAAAGAGCTGCTGCTTCTCATTTGAAAAGGTTAAGTGAACGCTTTAGGGTGGAAAACAGGAGACAAACTTGTTACAGAGGTCTATACCAACTTCCTTATAATGAAAAAAAAAAGGAAGGTATAAATGAAACAAGACAACAAAACAGCTGTAGACAAATGACCCAATGTTTAATTTATCTAAAAATCTAAGTAAACCATTTCACATTTATCTTATAAGAATTATTTTTCATAATGCTGTACTTTGTGCCAGGTACAACGAAAGTGCCAGGTTGACCCGCAGTTATTTTTAGACTAACCAGCACTAACAGGAACAGCAGGACTGAAAACATCACAAAAAATAGGTTTTCATTTGTTTTACAGTTAAGTTTGGCAGGTTTAAATGTGAAAACAGTAATTCATGAGTTAGTTTTTAAGGGCATGTCTCTCTGATGCAGTCAGTGCTGAAGAAAACTAATAATCGGGGTATGTACGGTTGTGAGAGGTAACAAGTATCAGCCTGGCATGAGTGTCCTGTTAACATTTGTCCCCTGCTCCAGCACTCTAGTTGGGCTCCTTCCAACTATTTTTACTACACTGGGTTTGTCACATATGAGAACTGGCCCATCAGTCACATGAAAATTTAATGTAAGCCCCATTTTGTAATTTTTCCATAGCTTGCTGCTGTTGTTTGGTGCTTTTCCTCCCACTCTCCAGTCCTGAAGTTGGATAACTTCATGATAATGTCAGTTTTCACTTCTTAAAACAGGAATTATTGAACCTCCTCTTTGCTCAGGAAGGTCACAGAGGCAGACAAAGAGAAGCTAAACTAATTTTTTGTTAAAAAAGATAATGTTTTTAGGTTTATTTCCTAATTTTCAAGAAGGCATTTTAAAACATTTAAAAATCTAGGTAGATTTAGCAGTATTGTTCCTAGTCTGGTTATCAGATTAATTGAGTGTTTCAAAGTCAGTTTCTTATGTTAATACCTAGATTTTTGCTGATGATGTTGTTGCTGAAATGGGTTTGGTTTTCACAAATCCTGGAGTCATATTATTATTTATGCAGCTAAATCTGTAGCAAAAACTTAAGAGATGCTATTGAGAAAGTTTATAATGAACCTAATGGTACAGAAGGTCATTGTAGTCATTCTGATCATGAAGTTCTGAATTATGCCCTCAGACGACCCCTAGAGAATACAGAGAGTTAAGAGGAAAAGTCACAAAGAATAAATCAAAGGGAAGCAAATGTAAAAATCTGAAGTTAAAGAAGCATGGAAAGGCTAAGCCTAGAGAGAAATGAAAAAGGATGTGGCAAAGCAAGTTTACAATAAAATTAAAAAAAAAGAAAAAGAGAAAAAAAAACACAGCCACAAAATAAAGATGTAGAGGCGAAAGTAGTATGGCATATTTCTAGGATAGAGCACAAAGTGTAGTATGATTCTTTCAGAAGGCTCCTTTGTACTGCCTTGAAGCTTATGGTGAGACCTTTTAGGGCTTCTCTGTTATGGAAACACCAGTTGTGCATTTACAGGTAAAGCTGAATCCCATTTTGTTCTTCACTCAAGAAAACAGCCTCCTTGTTAAAGACAAAGAACTTACTGTACCATCTACAAACTAATGGCACATCTTCCTGGGTTAAGCTGAGACAGAGTTAACTTTCTTCATAATAGCTAGCAAGAGGCTGTGTTTTGGATTTGTGCTCAGAAGCAAGCTGATAAAAAGTGATGTTCACGCAGCTGCCAAGGTCTTTCAGCTTCTCTGGCTGTCTGCAAACAGGAGAAGATGGGAGGGAGCATAGCCTCAGTTACTAGCCCAGGATTTGATTAGAGGTTTGGAACTGAGACCCAAAGTGGTCAATAATCTAACATACACATCATGCCCAGTATAAAGGGGAGGACCCTCTGGAAGCTCGGCCCCTTTTTTGTTCCAGATCTCTTTTGGTCTGGGTCATCTCGCTCCAGGTTTTTCTTCTCCCAAGGCCTTCTCCCCAGCCTCAGTCAGCTCTCGGTCTGGGATCCTCTGGCTGTTGTCTCCGTTCCATGAGTGCGGTTTCGGGACTCTCCCTGCTCTGAGATTGTCAGCCAGGAACAGGCTGAGCCTTGGTCATTGGGTGGTCAGAGTATCACTATGTATCACTATGTATCACTCATTTGTATATCTGTATATACTATTATTTTCAATATTATTGTCATTTAGTTATTAAATTCTTCTTTTCTCTACCCACGGGTCCTTTCTTCCTTTTACCCCTTTAATTCTCTCCCCCATCTTGGGGAGGGTTGAGGGTTAGAGAAGAGGGTTGTGTGGGGTTGGCTCCCAGCCAAGGGTAAACCCATCACACATGTAGACTTTGAAAGGAACTGTGTTTTCTTCCTTGTGACCTAAGAGATGTGAAAAACATGAAGGAGAGAGAAATCAACACTCCAATAGTAATTTACCAGGAAAAATAAAGGGGTTTTTTGAATGTACTTTTACACAATTAAACTTTCCTTGATGTTACTTAACCTATTCCTTTGAACTTTCTTTGCTCTAAATTTAACTATAATTTTCCTCTAATCTTTAAATTTTCTGGATTTGTGACTCTTGTCATTGGGGTAGTAACAGTTGTAGTAGGGATACCAGTCATAGTAGTAGGTAGTAGCAATAGTAATGTTAATAATAATACCTAAAACTTTTTATAACTGAGATTCAAAACCAAAACAAATTTTTAACATTTTTAGTCTTCAAATATTGGTAAAGTACCCAAATTTACCAACATGAAGATAGTAAGCAGTCATTTAAAGAGTTCATACCACTGTGTTCCCTTTTGTCACAAGACAGGGCTGATTATATTTTCCAATTTGGCATCACAAAGAATAAAACATACAGTTTAATAACAGCACCAAACCTAAGCACTAAAAAAAAAAACAAACCACCCAGCTTCTAACACTGACTTAAAATTATGAGGAACCTAGATTTATTTTTACATTTCTCTAATTTTTTTATGTTTTTGTTCAAGCATTGTCAAATTTATATCACTTCTTTATTTCTGAAGAGAGATGAAGTTGTCATCACAGAGTTCTTGTGGATGGGTGGTTACAGAAAAACATTAAAATTATTGAGAAAATTGACAATATAGCATGTTGATCCAGTGCATCTATTGGATAGCTAGAAATATCCAGGTTTTTGTAGCTATAATCTAAAGCTACTTGTCTGTTGGAGGACCACAAGGGAAGGACTGACACACGGACTCAAGAGTGCTCTCACCTCACTCAGGAAGCTGGAGCTGGCTGCAGCCTCTGCTGCCTGCAGCCTTTGTGCTTAGCTGGTGCACCTCAAAGGCTGGAGGCCAGACCTTAATGAGCTCACTGCTCTGCTCTCGGAGCTGTGGGACTGAGTGTTGCTCCTGGATTCAAGAACTTCATTCTTTGGTGTTTAGCACTGACTGAACCACATGAGCCTGAACATAGAAGACCAGTGCAGCATAGCCTATTCTTGTCAGATAAACTGGGGCCTTTCCTCAACCTGCTCCATGCTCCAGTATGCTGTCAAATAGATCCACTTCTGACTCCTTTCTGACTGATGGCAGTTATTCTGCTGAACTGTCAGAGTTGGAGTTTCTGCCGTTTTTTCTGCCTCCCTTCTCCTGAGTCATCTGTCCACCCGCACCTTGCCCGTTTGCCACATCATACAGAGCTGCAATGCTCCTGGGTTGCAGTACCAGTGTCTTCTCTCATTCCAGAACTGCTCTGGTCTGTTATCTCTATTCTTTCAATATTTTCCAGGAAAGCTGAGCCATCTGATTTCTGCCTTTTTTTTTTTACCTTCTTTAGTCCATTCCGTGTCAATATACAGAACAAATATAATGTTAGCAAACATGCAGTACAGGTGAGTCACACTAGATCTAAATGTAGCTGTTTGTAACACTCAGGAACAAACTGAATGTTCCTCATGATAAGTGTGTATTCCTCTGTATTGTTCTGCCTGATAGCCACAAGAAGAAATAGTGCTTCCTGCCACAGCATCTCATATATGATCCCTTGACAATAACAAGCTGTAAACCTGAAAAGGCAAATTTTCTTCCTTCCTAGTAATATGCACTGAGTCTTCTGGCTTTTGCTTTTATATTTGATTTGTTTCTTACAAACTAGTGTTCAAGTATATTTGTATCCTTTAGAGGGAGATCAGTCTGAAAGCTGGGCTCATCAGCAGGACCAGAGAACTAGTTTACATGCCCAGTGCTAGGAAGCCTGGAAGGCAGGTATGTGAAATCAGTGATGCATGTGAGCCAGAGATCTTGGTACATCATTGCAAGGCCTAGCTGACAAGGAGATTCAAAAGACGAACTTTCAAGTGATAGACAGTCACATTGATGCACATCACTATGTGATATATCATAATGAGATACAGGTAAATCCTAGGAGCTCTCAAGTCATTGGAAACTGGTGCTGAAATTACCAATGAAGAAAGAGTTCTGCTGACTTCAATTGCAGACTGAGGCATTGGTCCTAAAATGTCTGTCATTGTAATTGTTGATTCACAGGGGGGAAATAATAATAATAATTAAAAAAAAAAAGAGGGTATGAGACTGCCCAAAAGATATAAAGCAAAAAACCTCAACCTGAGCATCTGAATAATATCTGGAGTACAAGAAAGGTTTCAGTGTAGGAATAGGAAAAGGATTTGGGGTTGGAGATCTTTTTTATAATATCTGCTGTGATTTGACTCAATTAATAGCTACGATGGAAACAAGAGGCTCAAGGGACCACCATGAAAATGGGGATAAAATATCTTATTGATCTAGCAATGCTTGTCATCAAGTAGAGTTTAATGCATTGATATACCCATAAGAAAAGAATATTGCATTTTTTAAGCCTCCATTGCATCTGATGGGAAGACAATTTAAGAAACAGATAGCTGAAATGATTAACACCTCTCTAAGTCACTTTTCACTATGTATCCTCCACATGAAATTTTGTGAATGAAATAGATTTTTATGGTATAAAACTTTACAGAATGGTACAACTAATCTAATGACCACATGCTCAATAGATGGCAATTCACATCTCACGCATGCTCTTTTATTTCTGTTTTTAATTATTTTTTCAAGAAGAGAGAGGATGCAAGGGAATCAGTGAAGGTGGCATTTATACTTACACTCATACACCTTCTGTTTCTAAAAGAGAGACTAGACCAAGAGACATGAAAGCCATATCTAAGTCAAAAGAGAATAAAATGCCACTTTTTTCATTATTTCTTCTGAAGATCATTTCTCCTGAAGTAATGATGACGCTGTTAGACTTAATTCTTTTGTACCATAGAATAGCAGCTTTCCCATCAGCACTTATATCCTGCTTAATTTTACTTACATTATTAAATCTGTCTCTCTACATGAAGAAAGGATGGACTAGTTTCTTCATCTGTTCGATCGCTGGCTACAGACTCCATTATGATGGGATGCCTGAAATGTAGATGCATGGCTCCAAAATGTAGACTACAGTGCAATAACCTTTCATAAATGTGCCTGCCTGCCTGAAGAAGGTGGGCAATGGGGAGAACCTAAAGAAGCTCCCTGGCCTTTATATTTCCAGCAGGAGAGCAAAGCCTAAATACAATCTCTGTGCAAATGAAACCTTGAGGTTATTAGAACCTACAGTGAGATAATGCAATTAAGAAAAGCAGATTAAGAGGTAAGGTTACCTTCCCAATACACACCAAGAGAGATGTGTGCTGCATGAGTCTGCTCGTGTTCAGGTTTGAAGGTTTCTGCATAAATTATTCCTCATTCAGTAGTAATTCTTTGAGCTGACAACACACAGCCTGGCCCATAATGTACATGTTTCTTGTATGCGGGGCAGTGAAAAACAGTTTTCAGTGAATTTTTGGACAGCATAAAACTCTTGTTTAAAAAATACTCTTTGAAGACATTTCTAAATGAAAAAGATGTGTCGTGCATTTGGAAATCTATGTTAAAGTGCTTCTCTATCCCAGTTCTTTCTGGTAAACAAAAGCTCTCACACAACGCCAAGCTACTTTTAAAAAAATTTCAGTGTCATTTTCATTTTGTATGAGATGCTTCTCATGGGGACATCTTCAAAAACACTCTATCAATCTCTGTCAGTCTCTCAGAGCAGTTATTAGTGAAATGTCACCTTCTAAGTTCCTCACACTGGGAGTTTAGACAGCTTCAGCTTTTGAAAATAAAAACTTAAGGTAACATAATTATGACAGTTCATTAAATATACTTAAATGTAGAATCATTGCAGAAGAGAGACAAATAAGTATGTTAAATTACTGTAACTACGTGCAGGGGTAAAGGGGAAAGAGCTTTGGTTTCTCTGAACAACTTCCATTTCTGACTATTTCACTTTCCCAGTGCCCTCATTTAAACTTCTGTAAAATTAGAAGTAAATAGTCCCAGATTCCGTAGTTTCTGAGGTCTCTGTTCCCTCTGTAACCCACATTTAGGTAATTGCTCAAGAGGATGTGGTGTAAGTCTCTTATGAAAGAGAACAAGCCTCAGGGAGAAAGATTTTCCAGTGAAATTACAATGAAGGGGTTTTCATAGAATCATAGAATGGTTTGGGTTGGAAAGGACCTTAAAGATCATCCAGTTCCAACCCCCCTGCCATGGGCAGGGACACCCTTCACTAGACCAGGTTGCTCAAAGCCTCATCCAGCCTGGCCTTGAACACCTCCAGGGATGGGGCATCCACAACTTCCCTGGGCAACCTGTTCCAGGGTCTCACCACCCTCATAGTGAAAAATTTCTTCCTAATGTCTAGTCCAAATTTACCCTCTTTTAGCTTATACCCGTTACCCCTTGTCCTCTCACTACACTCCCTGATAAAGACTGCTTCCCCATCTCTCCTGTAGGCCCCCTTGAGGTACTGGAAGGCTGCTATTAAAAGTCTCCATGGATCCTTCTCTTGTCCAGGCTGAGCAACCCCAACTCTTTCAGCCTGTCCTCATAGAGGAGGTGCTCCAGCCCTCTGATTAATTTTGTGGCTCTCCTCTGGACACTTTCCAACAGGTCCGTGTCTTTTTTATGTTGGGGGCCCCACATCTGAACACAGTACTCCAGGTGGGGTCTCACAAGAGCAGAGAAAAGGGGAAAAATCACCTCCCTTGACCTGCTGCTAATGCTTCTTTTGACGCAGCCTAGGACACGGTTGGCTTTCTGCACTGCAAGCGCACACTGCCTGCTCATGTTGAGCTTCTCATCCACCAATACCGCCAAGTCCTTCTCCTCAGAGATGCTCTCTATCCATTCTCTGCCCAGCCTGTATTTGTGCTTGGGATTTCCTCGACTCATGCAGGACCTTGCACTTGGCCTTGTTGAATTTCATGAGGTTGGCATGGGCCCACCTCTCCAGCCTGTCAAGGTCCCTCTGGATGGCATCATTTCCCTCCAGCATGTCCACCACACCACACAGCTTGGTGTCATCAGCAAACTTGCTGAGGGTGCACTCCATCCCACTGTCCATGTCTCCAACAAAGATGTTAAACAACACTGGTCCCAGTACTGACCCCTGTGGAACACCACTTGTCACCCACTTGGACATTGAGCCATTGACCACAATTATTTGAGTGCGGCCATCTAGCCAGTTCCTTATCCAGCGAGTGGTCCTTCCGTCAAATCCATGTCCCTCCAACTTAGCGACAAGGATGTCATGTGGGACTGTGTCTAAAGCTTTGCACAAGTCCAGGTAGATAATGTCAGTTGCCCTTCCTCTATCCACCAGCGCCGTGGCTCTGTCGTAGAAGGCCACCAAATTCGTCAGGCACAATTTTCCTTTGGTAAAGCCATGTTGGTTGTCGTCAATAACCTGCTTGTTTTCCATGTGCCTTAGCTTAGATTCCAGGAGGATTTGCTCCATGATCTTGCCAGGCCCAGAGGTGAGACTGACTGGCCTGTAGTTTCCCGGGTCTTCTTTATTTCTTTTTTTAAAAATGGGGGTTATGTTTCCCCTTTTCCAGTCTGCGGGAACTTCACCAGAGTGCCATGACTTCTCGAATATGATGGATAGTGGTTTGGCAGCTTCATCTGCCAGTTCCTTCAGAACCCGCGGATGTATCTCATCAGGTCCCATGGACTTGTGCACCTTCAGGTTCTTTAAATGGTCTCAAACCTGATCTTCTCCTACAGCTGGCAGTTCTTCCTTCTCCCAGTCACTGCCTTTGCCTTCTGCAACTTGGGCAGTGTGGCTTGAGCTCTTGCCAGTGAAGACTGAGGTAAAGAACTCATTAAATACCTCAGCCTTCTCTACATCCTGGGTCACTAGGTGTCCTGCCTTCTTTCGGAGGGGGCCCACAGTTTCCCTAGTTCTTCCTGTTACCCTTAATGTCCTTGGCCAGATTTAATTCTGTTAGGGCTTTAGCTTTCCTAACCTGATCTCTGGTTTCTTGGACAGTGTCTCTGTATTGTCCCCAGGCTACCTGTCCCTACTTCCACCCTCTGTAGGCTTCCTTTTTTTGTTTGAGTTTGCTCAGGACTTCCTTTTTTATCCCTGCAGGCCTCCTGGCATTTTTGCCTGCCTTCCTCTTTGTTGGGATGCATCTCCCCTGAGCCTGAAGGAAGTGATCCTTGAATATTAGCCAGCTTTCTTGGGCCCCTCTTCCCTCCAGGGCTTTATCCCATGGGACTCTTCCAAGCAGGTCCCTGAAGAGGCCAAAATCCGCTCTCCTAAAGTCCAGGGTAGTGAGGTTGCTGTGCACCCTCCTCACTGCCCTGAGGATCTTGAACTCCACCATCTCATGGTCACTGCATCCCAGGCTGCCCCTGAGTTCCACATTCCCCACCAGCCCTTCCTTGTTGGTGAGAATAAGGTCCAGCATAGCCCTTCTCCTGGTTGGCTCCTCTATCACTTGGAGAAGGGAGTTGTCATCAACACATTCCAGGGACTTCCTGGCCTGCCTATGTTGTGCTGTCTTCCAACAGTTATCAGGATGGTTGAAATCCCCCATGAGGACCAGGGCTCGTGAGTGTGAGGCTGCTCCTATCTGTCTGAAGAGGGCCTCATCCACTTGCTCTCCCTGGTCAGGCCGCCTGTAGCAGACCCCCACTACAATGTCCCCTGTCCCAGCCCTCCCTTTGATCCTGACCCACAGGCTCTCTGTTGGCTCTTCGTCTGACCCCAGGTGGAGCTCCACGCACTCCAGCTGGTCTTTGACATAGAGGGCAACACCCCCTCCTCATCTCCCCTGCCTGTCCTTCCTAAAGAGCCTGTATCCCTGCATTCCAACACTCCAGTCCTACGATCCATCCCACCATGTCTCCGTAATGCCCATAAGATCATACCCCTGCAGGTGTGCACGCATCTCCAGCTCCTCTTGTTTATTCCCCATACTACGCGCATTCGTATAGAAGCATTTAATTTGGGCTCCCAAGGAGGCTGGACCTCCTGTGTGCTGCCCACCAGCCACCCTCAGGCCAGCCTGTGAACCTTTTCCAGGCTCTGGGCATTTGTTGCTGGCTTTTCTGTCATTAAATACCTCTTGCTTATTGCTCATACTGCGTGCACTAGTGTAAGTGCACTTGAGCTGAACTGTAGAGTCCTCTCCTACCCACAGCGTGCCACCCCAGGGCTTGTCTGTAATTGGCCTGGGAATTCCCCCTTCCCCCTTTGAACCTAGTTGAAAGCCCTCTCGATGAGTCCTGCCACCTTACGAGCCAGAATCCTTACCCCCCTGTGAGACAGGTGAACTCCATCAGTCGCTAGCAGGCCTGGTGCCTCATAAGCCTTCCCATGATCAAAAAACCCAAAATTGCACCTCTGGCACCAGCCTCTGAGCCAGGTGTTGATCAGGTGTGTTCTCCTGATCCTCTCAGTGTTCATCCCTGCCACTGTGGGGATTGAGGAGAACATGACCTGTGCTCCTGATCGTCTAATCGAATGCCCCAGTGCCCTGAAGTCCCTTTTAATTGCTTTTGGACTTCTCTCCACAATCTCATCACTTCCAACCTGCATGACCAGCAGTGGGTAGTAATCAGAGGCTGTATCAGACCAGGGAGCTTCCTGGTGACATCTCTAACCCGGGCCCCAGGGAGGCAGCAGACTTCCCTGTGTAAAGGGTCAGGTCGACATATTGGTCCCTCTGTTC
>WKFP01015150.1:0-25892 GCA_011057875.1 Pterocles orientalis
CAGGCTAGCTTTTGGCCAGATCAATTTTCATATGTATTTCATAGTAGTTTTAGGATAGGAGTCTAAGTATCATAGACAACATAGACTAAATGCAAAATTTTTAGAAGGTGCAAGCTGAGATTAAGTCCATGTTATTTCTCAAGGTCATGGCTGGGGGATGCAAAGGGAACAGAAAAGAGAAAGGGAAAAGTATTTAAATTCACACTGGTTTTGCAGGAAGCTTTAACCCTGAGAAGCAAGTGCACTTTGAGGTAGTCTGCCCACCCTTTCTTCTGCTGGTGACCTCTGTCTCCTCTCTTAACCTCAAGGTTGTTCCCCATACTAAGACCTTGGTAGAGTGAAGTGAGTCATGCACACTCTCCCACCGTACTGAGGAGGCTAGGAGGGAACAAGGACTGGGGAACAGCTGAAAAGTAAGCTGTGTGAGAAGGGACAGTTGCAAAACTGTACAGGGAGGTCACACACAATTTGCTTGAACTATTTGAATGCACCTCTTGCCTGACTGGTGTACCAGTGTCTCAAAAACAACTCCAGAAAAACAACATTCTTGCCTCAAAAAACAAATAATTGCTATGAAGGCATTTCATTTGTTTTGGAGCTGTTTAGTTTTTATCTTCATGTCTTAAATCTATTTATTTTTCATTATGATTAACGGTTGCAGTCTTTAATTCAGGTACTCAACTGTTTAATCTAGTCCTAAAACCAGATAGATTTTAGAGATAAGATAATCAATTTTGACCATGCAATCAGAAAAACAATGAGTCCAGAAAAAAAACCCTGTTGTTCCACTCACTCCCTGGGTAAAAGCAGGATTTTCTGCTGACAGATTTTGGCCACCATCTGTCATATTAGTTAGTTTCTCCCTCCATTTCAGTGGGACTAACTGTGGTGAAGGTATGCCTCAGCAAAGATAAGTGAGAAAGAACTTGGGTCTCCAGTGGCTATAGGTAGAGGGGAGACAAAAGAAACAACTCTTGGAAATTCAGCTCAGGCTTTTCTCTCATTAGTTTATTACCACTTGAGCCTTGCAAAGGTGTTACTAAGCCTAATACACTTGTTAAATAAGATTCTGCTCCTGTGCACATGGGTGTAACCCTACCTAGTTCCACTGGAGCTCCTGCCGCTGCTTTATTCATTTGAACAGGTGATTTTTATTCACATGAACACATCTAGAACATGTTATTTGTATGAATAGTTCTAGATTTTTCTTCTATGCTGGCAGCCTCAGCACCAGATTGAGACACCTGCATTCACTTGACTGCTGTGTAGGTGCTGTGAGCCTGATGTACAAGCTCCTGTTGTAGGCAGTGGAGAGCTGGGGCCTTTGTATCAGCGTCTAGCAAGGCTAAAGACATCTTTGATTACCCTCGATTGCCTAATGGCACTGAGCACTTAAATTCCGGCGACAGACTCAAGCCCTGATTAGTTCAGCCAGTGGAGTCTAGAGAGGGATTCAGGGCACAGGCATAAGTACTCGCCTGAGGGTGAAGTCAAAGGCATCTCTAGACCCCTTGGACTTTGACTGGCTGGACCTTCATGACTCGAGCAAGAGCATGGGCACACAGCATGTATGTAGGTGCCTGAGCTTCCCCCAAGCCATTTTAGGGTAGATCTGTTCTCGTGTGTGCACTGCTCACATGCTTAGTTGGCTCCAGCTGGGTAGGCAGGTGAGTGGGATGCTCAGCCTGTAGCAAAACGCACACCAGCTCCCTGCAGTTTAGGCTGGACACTGCCATAACCATAGCCACGGGGCGTGTGGCTGTGCTGAGCAGAACCAGCTCAGGGCTGCCTGCAAATGCCAAAGAGACATACTCCAGGAATTAGGTATCTCTTCCCTCTTTCTCTTTTAGAAGTTTGACTAGATTATTATTATTTAAATAAGTTGTGTTTTCCAGGTAATCTAATGTAAATATGAACCATTTATTTTCCTTATTCTTCAGGGATTATGGTGGGTTCAGTCTCTTTCACAGCAGTTTGTAGAATGGTGTTCATTACCATAATTTGTTTTTCTAGCACATTCTTTCTGTCTGCGAGGTTTGACACTTTGCAGCCTTATTTGATCTGCAGTGTTATCTCTTAAATCTACCCCTGGCTATATACTGTCTTTTTAATGTTCAAACTGCATCAGCAGAGTCCTTTGAGAACTTAGGCCAACAGCCAAAAAATATTTGCTACCTAGTGCCTCCTTGATCACCTAAGTCTTTTGAGAGCAATGGGACTTTTGTTCCTAAATTCTTTGCCCCATGAATACAAATATTGATTTTTCTGTTTTCTGTCTTTAAGAAGAACACAAAAATGTCCACAAGAATAAATATTTTGAAACAATTTGATTATAAAATATCCATGTATTTAATTTTGGTCTGTTTAGTTGACATGAGTTCCACCTCAAGTCACCTGAGGGTTGAACTGTATTTCTCTGTTGAGGTCCATTGCCCTGTGATGTTGTGGTTTTGGAGCCTGACTTCTTATTTTTCCTGGTAAAACAGTTTGACCACAATGTTTCTCCAAATGATAAGACTTTCTCATAGGTGATGTTTGGAAAGTGTTGGCCTTCAGGAACTCCAGCCCAAAGCAAAATATAAATGCTCATGTTTATGTATCTAAGTGACATAATGAGAAAATTTAAAATTGATCAGATCTGAAATTAAAAATATTAAGCACAGTCTTCTGAACTAAGCTGAGCTTTTCCCAAAGCAAAATTTAGAATTAAAAAAAATTATATAGGAATTTCTACTGACCATCTCTTATTATAACTTAATGGTGTAAATAACTATTGTCAGCTGTAGCTTTTGAAGTTGATATGGAGGCATAGCATCTCAGTGTGGGGTGCCTCATTGATTCCTTGGGAGCCTTAAGGACCTCTTTCTGGGGAAGAATGGCTCCACAGAGGACAAATATCCTAAGGCAAAACGTCCTTGGCTCTAGTAGAAAGACAGCATTCTCCTTTCCTCCTCTCCTCTCCCCTCCCTATATACTCTGACAAATTTGCCAACCAAACTGGCCATACTCAGTACAGTGGATATTTTATCTATGAGAGCACAGCATGAGCCTGAGAAACAGCACCTTACACATAGAGGAATGCAAATTTAAACCTGAGTCTTCTGAGATAACTGCACATATGTTATATGAAGAGGTGCTGAAAATTTATATGTATAGGTTTCCTGTTTGACAAAGAACACACTCCTGAAAATCACAGAGCAGCCCAATGGCAGCTCATATAGGACTGTATCATTTCTTCCTACAAAAAATACCCAAGGGAGGGGAGGAAGCTGCTATAAGACATGCATCCAGATTGTTCAAGTATTGGGGTATACCTGTGGCAGGTGAATGCTGCTCCCAGAAACACCCGTTTCAAGTTGAATTTGATCTTGCTTTTCTACCCAGTGTGCCTCTGGCATTCCTGCCTCCCCAAGCAGGGTCTTCCCTGCTCTGTTCCCCTTGTCCTGGTGTGGAGAGAAGGCCCTGCTGTTTTGGAGTATGAGGCGGGCTTCATGCCTGCCAGACAACTGGAATCATCCACACTGGACTCAGAAGTGGAGGCTTTTTGGAGACTTCCCCTTAATAAGGCATCAAGTGCCTTTCCTAGGCAGGGGCTAGGGCTGGAATAGCTCACAATCACTTTGCCTTGGGTGAAGTTACTGCCCATACCTGGACAAAGGGGTCACAAACAACCTTGAGCAAACCAAACAGCGCACCTACCCTTTATTGATTATACGGGTTAATAAGTGTGTTTGAAAACTCTGATCTCAGGTTTGTTTTCCAACTAGTTCAATTTCCTAGGATACTAGGGCACACTTTTATCAGCTTTTCGTGAATGATTTGTCTTTGCTTTTCCAGTTATTTTATTGGTGGGTTGCTATGATGTGGTCATACTGTGCTATTGTTGCTGCATTCAAGTGTTGTTGCAGAGAGAGGTGGCCAGCATGCCCCTGTGCTCTCAGGGGGGACACAGGTTTGCTTTTCAGTTCCCGGGGAGCTGGGATGTCTCCAGAGCAAGAAAGATGCAGAGAGCTACAGGCAGTTGTTGGGTGTGCTGACCAGCTACCTGCAGAGCTGCAGTCCTTGTCCCACAGGGAAAGGAGCACGGCATGCTCCCTGGGTTTGAAATAAAGCTGTGTTTGATTTACAGGCCTCGCAGAGCTTTCTGTGCAGGACACGAAGTGGGGTAGCTGACTCAGTCCCTGAGCTGGTCAGCTGGGAACCAGCTCTGGGCTGGAAGCCATGCAGCTACCTTAGTGCACTGCTATGTCTGAACTAACAGACCCCACTTCACAGCATGGTCGCACTTGAGTCAGACATGGTTTTGGGGCTGGCGGATGTCTGGTACCTGAGAAGCATGAAGAACAGGATGAGTGAGCTTGTGTCTGCAGCTGCTTTAATAAGCAGAAGCATCTGTCCCTTGCTTCACAGCCCTCTCACAGTAGTGTCCTGCTCCCAGAACGACCAAGGAAATGGGGCTGTTGCACACTGTGAGGACCTCAGATACTACAGCTGTAGGAGTTGTATCAGAGAGGTAAATTAAAGGGAGCTAAAAGGATGCTGGAGCCCCTTCCCCACAGCCCCAGGCACTGTGGCGGTTCATGGTCACTTGTGATGGGGCTGCACAGGTTCGTCACTTGGCTTCTTCCATCCTGCAGCTCTGAGATGGATACCTACACCAAGATAAAGAGACATACATGCAGAGCAGGTACAGAGGAGCTGCAGAGGAGGAAGTCACAGAAATTGAATCTTCTCTGGCTTCCCTTGTACAACAGGCCACTATAATGTTCCCAGTTCCCACTGCTTTGGGCCTTGGGGCACTTCTGGACAGAGCACGTCTTTTCTAGTTTGAAGACCATTTCATTTGTTCCACTGGCTGATCTCCTTCACTATTAGAAACCTCTTTTCCTACAGCAGAATAAACCCCTACCTTAAAAAATAAAAGAGGTGTTAGTTGGAGACAGTTAAATCTGACCTAAGCGAAATTCAAGAGTGAACTGTCCCTGTTCCAAAATCATGTTATTGTCCACAACTTATCAAGTATTATTGCTTCTGGCAGTGTCTGTCTCTGAAATAAAAGGACCTCAATTTAAAGAACCACTAGTTTCTCATAAAAAACAATTATGGGATACTAAAACATATATGAGAACTGAAGGCTCCATCTGTCTTGTAAAAATAAGTCCCACATAGCCACATGTTACTGCACAGGCTTCCTGGTGGGAAAGCCCTTGTTAGCCAAGCAGGATCACTTGTCATCAATAGAGAGGGGAAAGAGACAGTCTGTCCTGCTGCCTCTTCCAGTCTGGCTGGATCTCTGGGTAGAACAGCTTTACGGTGATAGGGGTCACAGTTAGCACGATTTATGGAGGACACAAGATTATTTCATTGCACTGCTGACCTTGCGGCAGAGCACAACACATGCATAAGGCTACAATCCTTCTGGCTGTCTGAACCACACAGGTAATGCCATAGAGAAGACTGGGCACTGAGATTTCCCATGAGGAATCTGTGCTCTGTCAGTAACTTGCCCTTGTGCACGTGTGTTTTTCCCTTCCCTCTTTCCTATAGCTGTTGTGTAGCCTCTTTGGAGCAGGCCCTATTCCCCACTGTGTTTGTTCAGCACACAGTGGAACAAGACCTGCCCACACTATGAAAATAGTTACACGCTGTGAAACACAGACATCGGCTCCTGTCACACCATCTCTCACAGAGAAAGAGTACATCACTGCTTTGATACTGCAGTACAGCATTAGAGGGGCTAAACAGTTAAATTCTTGTGGAAATCAAACATTTTGCTCCAACACTTCCCCTTCCTTTTGTTTTTAACCTTGCTTTCCTGTCATATGTCATCCTGTCCCCCACCCCATCCCTCACTGCTGGCTGCAGACCTGGCGCTTGCATGTGTGTGGAAGCACGGCTGCGTGCCTGCAGGAACAGCACTGCTCTCCTCAGCAAGGCTTGGCGATGCTGAGGCATGTCAATGGCACTCGTGCTCTCTTCCTGGAAAGGAGGGCAGTTTGCAGGCTTGACGTCTTTGGCCCAGAACCTGAAAATTTGTCTCTGCACCTCCCACCGCCATGGTCTGGCCAAGCTCCTCCACAATGGCAGGAAGGAGCTGGCTGCAGCCCTCCGCTGCTCGTGCAGCCGGCGTGTCTGCAGGTACATGTTTCTAGCCCATGTGCTGCAGACAGCATGTTAGAAGCATCAGGACAACATCCAGCCAGCATTTATTGAACTGCAAATAACAGAGAGAGCAAATCACTAATAGCAGGCAGGCGCTCTCCCCGGGTAGGTCTAATGCCAAAGCAAAAGGAGAACACAGAGCAGCGTGAGATGTGCAGGAATGATGGGAAGCACTGGCAGAGGCAGCAGCGAGACCAGATCCCGAGCTGGCAGGATGCATTTTTCGGGATGGGTGCTGGTGCTGCCGGACCTGCTGCCGCCTTGGGTGCGGAGGGAGAGGAGGAGCTGTAAGAACAATTTCAGAAAGGAAATGAGAACTGAAGAAAAGCAGGCTCCCTGTTTGGGAAGCCAAGTAATAAAGCACTGAGGTAGCTGGAACAATAAACGGCTATTGCTCATTAGTTTCCTGTTCGTTATTTGCTGGCTGAAAACAAATGGAGGTTATGGGAAACGGAGGGGATTTTCTTGAAAGTTCTGAGCATCCGGAGGACACAGAAAAGGGGATGGGGTCAGGGCAAGGGGAAAAGGGAAAGGTTCCCAGCAGTGGCTTCCCCAAAAATGTCAGATGCAGGCATGTGCCGGTCTCCTGGCAGGTAGGCTCCATTGCTGGGGGGCAAATGACTTGTGTGAGATGAGAGGAGTGGAGTGGAAGATTAGCCCCCACCATCTGGGTGCAGAAAACCATGGTACGCTACTCGGGCAGACACCAGAAAGTGGCAGAGGGAAAGAGCTGCCTAAGTGCTATGGCTTCTTGACCCATATAATCAACTCCTCCTGGAAAAACGAGGGTTGCCTTTTGTAGCAGGTCTATTTGGAAAGCTGCCTGGAAGAATTCAGTATCACAGCAAACCTTCAAGCTGGGTAATAAGCACTAACATATTGTGTTCAAGATCTTTCTGTACTCCTATGACCAGAATCGGGGCATATTATGAATTTCAGGCTTTCCTTGAAATAGCAAGAGGGTATTTAATGTAACATTTCCAACCAGTTAAATCAGACTGGGGCAAAAAAACCTGCCCATATTTGGCAGCAGAGTTAATTCATTCCCCAAGATTAGTAGCAACCTGACTAATCAACTTGCATATTCTTAATTACAGGCTCTCACTTGCTTTTAAAGACAGACTTATCTCTGCAAAATGGGTGATTCTTTGAAGTTCTGTATCTAGAAAGAAGAAAACAAGAAAGAAAGGATTTATGCCTGTCTTTGTTTACTTACTAGATATCAGAAGTGAACAATCATTTGTCTTTCTTTCTTTTTTTCTGTCAGCTTCTGCCTTTCTCCAGGATAATTTACATTAAAAACATAGATGTTATCTGTCTACGTAAATATAGACAGGTAGCTTGCAGGACAATGACTTAATAATGCTGATAAACAGCAAAACCAGAACCATGTTTTTATGGTTTTTCTGTCAATTCTCTTTAGCAATTTATATACAGGCAGTTACTTGTCAGTTACCTTGCCTATTTTCATAGCTAGGACTTATTTTAATGCAATGAAAACAATTTACATAAAGCAAAAATGCAAGCATTGCTTTTTATATCTAGGAAAAAAGATGTTTGTTTAGGAAGATGAGGAGTTAGGTGAACAAATGAATCAGACAAAAAGCTGAATTTCCCAGCTTGCTCTCCCTTTCTCTTTTCAAGCATGGGAATCAGCAAAGACTATGCTATTTCCTTTGATGAAAAAAGAGAGTTAATGTTCAGATGAAAAGTATGCCTGTGATTAGTCAATGTGATTTAAGGTTTCTGGAATGAAGCAAGTTTGATGCCAAAAATGGGGACTTCCTTCCTAAATTGCATCATAGTTGCTTGGAGAGGTTATTTGCAGTTAGAATAAAAGGGTTAGGTGTTAACTTCAGAGCGTCTTGAATTACGAAGGCTGGCTCTGTCAGCTTTAGGCAGGGAGGTTTAATCTTTTGCTGTCTTTGTGCTGAAGTCTTGTAGCCCAAGAAGAAAGATGTGTAGCGCTGCCTATGCACTGACTGATGTGTAGATTCCCTTGATGATTCCGATGTGTGGAGCAGTGTGGGTGACACATAGGACACATTCACTTACTCTGCATGATATCTGGTTTATATTTTCCCATTTTGCTCTTGGGACCCAGCTTCCTGATTATTATACAAATGAAAAAGTGCCATCTGAGAAAAATAACAGAAGATTTCAGTGGTACTGGTGGAGAAGTATTGCTTGAAAACAGAACTCAAAGAAGATGAGTAAGGCTTGAATGTGCTGGTGCAATATGAATGAATGTGTCAAAGACATGTTAATTGACATCATGTTCTTGCATGCATTTAAAAGCAGGTTTTGGCAATATTTTATCTTTTAAGAGTTTGTCTCTTTACCTTTCTGCTACTGCAGATTCACCCTGGTGGAATTAGGTCTTGCAGAAGTGGGGAAGTAATTCCCCAGGGAACCTCAAGCCAGGCAACCTCATGCAGATGGAGGCTTTCATTACCCATACCCATACTTATATGGCTTTGTGAAGATGTGCAGAGTATAGGATACAGGGGATGAGCTGTGCCAAACAGATAGCAGGTCTCCATCCTTGAGAATAAAGATGAATGCAGAGGCATACAGAGAGCCTGATGGGCTTGTAACTTGAAAGCAAAAACAGCAGTTATTTGGCAGCTTTTTACAGGAGAAGTCTGACATCCATCTGTGCCCCGTCCCCATCATCCCCATGCTTGTGTAACTTGTAGAGATGTGAATGGGAGTTTTATGGGCGTGACTGAAGGACAGTGATGTCAGAGGGAATAATTTCCATTGACTTTAATGGGCTTTAAATCAGGCACCCTTATAGCCAGGCTTTGCCAAAGTGATTAGTGACTTTGGATTACCCTTAGCTGTTTGGGAAATCTCTTTGTGTCAAGGCTCATGTCAGGCACAGTTAAGTTTGAAATATATGTAAATAAAACACACATGTACAAAGTGCACCTATCAGTGTTAAGAAGCCAATTTATATGCACTGTAGAGTTGAATCCACTCTTAGGAAAGAAGATTCTGGTGTGGTACAAAATAAATTCCAACTACTAAAATAACATTTGTAAAAAAAAACAAAACACCTAGATTTTTCTGCAGAGATCAGAACAGTGCAGCCAGGAAACAAGGGTACATTGACAGCGTACCTCTTCTTTCTTTGGTATCTCTGTATTTGTACAGGTTTAGCAGGGACATCCCAGAAGGCAAGCGACCCCAGCCAAAGCCTGTTGATAGAACCTCTATATTGCCCCACATTTCCTTCTGGTTGCACTATTTTCCTGTCTTCTCCGCTCAAGCTGCAGCCCTAGGATTTAGGCATAGGTCTCCTGCAGCTCTGTGCAGCACTGTGAGGGGACAGGGACCCCATCCCTGGCTATACCTCCAGCTCTTGTGTAACCCAGGGGGTGGGTTTGATCCCTCCCATGTAAGAGATGTGCCAGGCACATACCTTCATGTCTGTTGAAAAAAACCCAAGCTGAGCACTCTCCTCTGCAGAGCATCATGTCGTGATTGGTACATGGAAGCCTACATCAACCACTCCATCTCTCTGAAAATCCACCCTCTGCTTACTGAGAAATAGATCTCCTGCTGCAGTGACTTGAGTGCCCTGAAACATCAGCTGAACCAAGAGGTCTTCAAAGGAGCCCACTTGGGAAGCTGAAGATTATGACAGGAGATCACTGAGCAAACAGCTACAGACAGGTAAAATGTGCTTCCCCTGCTGGCAAAGATGACTTTCCCACAGCAGGGTTGGCAGAAGGACTGGGGTACCTGTGCCTCAGCTGCTGCATTCCCTTACCTGGGCCACCGAGGGTATGGTTTTCCATTACACCTCAGCTCCTAGGAGATCTTTCAATATGGTCCTGCTTCTTGGCCTTTCCCTCTGCCTTGAACTGGACCTGGCGTTTGTCTGTCTAGAGGATGAGAGGATGTAGCAGCTGAGCTAATGAAAATTCTTCTCTCCCCCCCATCTCCCTCCCCATTTTGCATAGCTGTTTTTGCCAGTTCTGCCAGCTGAACTGGCCCCCCTGCTCTACTGGAGTCACACCAGCCCCGGCAGGAGGGACCAGGGAGGAGCAGGATAGCTGCTTTCCACAGTAGCTCTCTCTCCTATCACACTAGGTGTGACCTGAAACCAAAAGCCTAACTTCAAAGCCACTTTTGTCAACCATCTAAATGACTACATCCGGAGGTGAACTGTTTTTAAAAGAAAAAAAATTTAACACCCAGCTCACCTTGGGTCAGGCTTGATCTGCCATGATCCCCCTTTGGACTGTCCTGCTGACAGCTGCGCTCTTGCCAAGGGTTTCTCAGAAGTGATCACGAAGGACATGGGTCAGGTGAAGTGGGGTCAGCCCTGCCACTTGCTCTTTTTGGTCGCTCCCTGGGCTGCAGTCTTGGCCCAGGAGCAGGACGTGATAGGAACCCATCCCATGACTGGTACACAGGTATCCTACATCTTACTTGATGGTGGCACATGGTTTCACATGGTAGGAGTGCCCCTGTGCCTTGGTGACAGGTTTAGCAGAGGTCACCTGCCATGCTAGCACAGCCACCTGGGTCCTGTGACAGGAGTCATCTGTGTGCTGGCTACAGCAGAGATGTACAGTGAGTCAAAAGGACCAGATTGCATGAGTTGCCCAAAAAAGCTGCTAATTTCTTGCCACACATTAATGTTTAAGCCTCACCAGCAAATTGGAGGGTGGTTTAAATTAATTAAAAGTTTGGCTATTGGTGTGTTGTATAAGGTAGACTCAGTTCAGTTCCTCCACTTTCTCTCTGTGGCCATGTCCTCTGCATTTCAGTCTCTGTAGTGCTCTTGCTTTTTCAGCAGGAATGAAGAGGTCTAGTCTCATCCTGAAGAACTTGCAGTCTGGAAAATGTGAGTGGGAATTCCCTCAGGCTAAGGAGCAAAATGGATATGAGAAAAGGCTGCCACGGATGTCTCAGGTGCAGAGCAGAATGAATTTGCAGCTCATGTGCATCAGATCATGGACATCCATTACAGTCCTCTGCCAGTCTTTACTGAAAGGCTGGACTTACCTTGCAAGTGCACAGGTACTTGGGGCAGATGTAGCTGATCTTTCACCAAGAATAAAAAAATTCAAGATAAAACCAGAAATCCCTCAAAATCTGACAAAGTGAGGAGAAAGGGAAATGTGTGGGAAAAAGTGGGCAGAATTTAGTCCTGAGCACAGGGAGAGCACGTGAAGTTATTACAAAAGGAAGCTGTAGCTACTGTGTGTTTTAAATGAAGGAAGCATTTGAATTCTGTGAAGGTCCTGCTGGTGAGCATTAGCCAAGTCAAAGGCAAACCTGACTTGCCTGGCTTTCTCAGGGGACGAAAGAAGAGGAACACTTTGTGTTTGATTCTGAAATGGGTTTAGGGATCAGGTATGTGCCTTGTTACTTAGTCTGACCAGCACCAAGGTACTTCTGGACAGAGGGGAAACTACGACTTGAAGCACTCAAAGAATTTCATAGTGTTAAAGCAAGGTATCTGTGAAATTTAACAGCCTCTAAGCTAGGGGGCAGCTGAGCAAGAGTTTCTGGGCTTTGTTTTAAAGATCTAAACATTTTAAAGACACAGTGAAGTGTATGCACATTTTCACTATCTTATGAAGGATGCTGTATGCAAAATTTAGCAGCAAAAGCCCAAATCAAACTCTAGGTCTTACTTGAGGACTTTATGCTGTAGAGGTTAAAACAACCAGCAGACCTACCACATGCCAACACTACACAGTGGTATCTTCATGAATGTAGTTGACCTCCACCCAAGCAGAAGTGAACATTTCATGCTCCTATGAGTAATGCTGTCTTCATTTGGTAACGGGTCCAGGTCACGCTTCTTCTCTCAGGTTCAGGGGCTCTGGGATCAGGGCTAGAAAAATTAGATATTGTTGTTCCCCTGTTAGCTGAGCTAGGTAATGCTTCATACAGGGGCTCACTCTAACTTCCTGTGCACCAGCAGTTCTGGCTATGTTCAACTATCAGCCTCTGGAAACTGGTATGTTTTTTGTCAGGTGTGGTACTGCCTTTCTGTCTCATGATGGAAAATAGCAGAGAAGCTTGCAGTAACACAAGTTTGAGTGATCCGATTCCAGCCTTGCTTGTTACTGTCTACTTGGGAAAGGTGCCAGGGGTGCTGTAGCCTCATCAAGCAATAGCTGTCTCCTTCAGCTTCTCAGAACAGCACTTGGAAGCCGTGCCAGCTCCTGCCTGCCTTTTATGAAGGATGCCTGGTCTGTCAGCTGAAGGGAGATACTAAAATGCTATGTGACAGTGCAGGTCCCTTGCATTTCTCTGTTCCCTAACTGAAGCACAAACCTCAAAGACACAGTACCAGCATTCCCAGTGGGACTTCATACAAGGGGAGACGAGGTGATTCTTATCCCCAGGTTGATTTACATGGGTGCAACTTCCTTGACTTCAGCTCAGGGTATGAACCGATGTAGCTGTACACCAGAGCGAGCTGTGGCACAGGTCGCAGTGCAGGCTGCAGCAATGACGGTCCCTGTGCAGGTGAGGGTGTGTGTGCAGGTCCCTGCCTGTGCAGGCCACGTCTCAGCTGTCCCCAGCCCATACTGTCCCTGCGCTGCCACTGCTGCTCCTCCACTACAGCATGCTTCACGGCTGCTCTGACACATCCATGCACACGACAGGTAGGGCAGCCACTGCAGTACTGACACATACCGACTCAGTCCTGCTTCTCCCTCGCATCCCTGGGGCACCTCTTGTTTCCAGGGGAACAAACTGAAGAGAAGCCATTAGAAGAGGATAGTTCAGGGGATGCAATCCACCGCATTGGAGAGATTGCTATCCTGCAATGTCATTCTCTTTTCCTCCAGATCCCCTTTTTTTTTTGAATACACACTGGGTTGACAGTGTGAGCAATATTTTTACCCGGATTCTGGCAGCTAGCTACCAGTCTTTGCTCTGATCTGTAGCTTGAATGTGTTCATAGTTTTACTTAGGCTGCAAACCAACCTGTGTTGGTTTATGAGCCCCACTAACAGATACTCAGGCCTCGTGCGTTTTCTTTTAGGAGGTGGGATGATGCTTTGTGTCAAAACCTCCCACAGATATGTGCATTTCAGCTTCTGGTGGCATGGCCATTTGTGCCAAATTACTTTAATTATTCTGAGGAGTTATTAGCTGCTTGAAATGGAGTTAATTGTATATCCTTCACTCTAGTTGTGCTAGAAAACAACTGCTGTAAAGAACTAAGCTCATGCTGTGTGCAACCTTTATCTTCAACCATAAGAAACAGGAAACCTATGTGGGTTTTCTTGCAACAACCTGACATTCATAGTTGCTTTCAGAGCAACAGCTAGTGAGACTATGCAGCCATGCACCACAGCTCTGAAAGGGGAAAATTTATCAGAGAGGCTCCTGTCCAGCTTTGGTATGCATTTGAAAGAGAGTCACTCCAATTTGCAAATGGTCCTTTGTTTACTTGCTTTTCTTCCCAGTGGATTGCCTGTTTTCATCTCCACCGGGGTAGCAGGCAAACTAGGATCAACCCTGCAGTCTCAAGATTTAGAGCCAGCTCCAGGGAGCAGCAGGAAACCTCTTTAGGTGTGCCAGGGACCTGTGCTTCCCAGTCCATGCATTCATGACTTGCCAGTTCCTTCTTCAGTGTCATCCAATGGGATCCCAAAGAAACAAAATCCACCTTTCCTCCCACCCAGTGTAGGCCAAAGAAAGGACTAAGGATTATGAATACTCCCTCTTGCTTCTTGCCCTCCACTGCCAACCAGTAGTCTGTATCATAATTGCTGTAATCCCTCTAAACTGGGGACACATTAGCTGGGGACAGTGGTTTTCAAAAGGACCTTTCTTAATGCATTACATTCTTATTGTCATGCTTGGCTGCTTGTTGAGGGTTAAAAATGAGTCTTGATAATGGAGACTACAGTGGCTGTGCAGAGATGGTTTGGGGAGCATACAGCTTTGCGTTCTTCTTTCTTTTTTTTTTCTTTTAAGACATGGAAACAGTATTTACCGGTGAAGAAAAAATAATGAAACAGATTGGAACAGCACAAAACATTTTTTACATGTTGCTATGTATGTTTTTAACAAAGGCATGTATTTAGTGTTACCAAATTTTTACTTGAAAAGCGATTGGGGTTCTTGTTGAAAAAAAAATTAAGCTTAGGAAACATAAGATAACTATGAAAAGCTGGGGTTCCTCCTGGAAAACACCCTTTTGATGAAAAAGTGATATATTTTGTTCAAAAGAGACGTTCAAATGTTTTCCAAATTATCATTTGAAACACTTTCTCTGTTAGAAGTTTTTTCTTACAGTGCCCAGTCCCATCTCTGGGGCCAGATTTTCAAATAGCCCTATCTTCCGTTGCCACACCAGAAGCAAGTGTCCATTAACGTAATGTGGCTGAAGGGACTGAGGATTTGGCACTTTTTTGACACCTGACTACAGTTGCTCCACTTGAAAGTGCAGAACACCTGAAAATTTGACCTCTTTTCTCAAAGGCTCGTGGTTTTTAGAAAGTAGCTTTACATCAAAGCTTCAGCTCCTTCAGCTTCTGAATTGAGAGTCTAGGAGCTAAATAGCCAGTAAGCTGTATGCATGGGCTCACTTGTCTGCCAAGTGGCTGTGTTTTCTTTAGAATCACTGATTACATACTTCCCAACCAAGCCTAGTGATTCATCAGTCTTCAGATATTGCAAAGACATCTTTGCTTCCACCATGACAGATACTGGAACCGAAGTTGAAAAATTACGAACCCAAAACTGAAATGACAAAAGAGAATTCCTTTTATCACAATTGTACTGCTTTTTATTTTGCCTTAGAAGTACTGGAGGAAAAAAAACCTAATACAAGAAGACCTCCAGGTCTGTAACTGATGCTAAGACACAACATATCAGGTCCAGTTTTCCAGAAGGAACAGTTCTATTGTCTAAATGTTTAATTGTTCAAATAGTGTAAAAAATCTGTCAGGCAGAAGGGCCAGCAGGTGCCCTAAATGCATTTATGTACTGAAGAAAGGCAGGCGGGGAGGGGGCGGTATTTGCAGAGGGGTAGCTCACCATTCTTGGAGGCTGTGCTAGCTGAGTCCCTGCCACAGCTTGGGGCAGGAGCTAAGGGTGGCTAAGTGCCTCTCCAGTTTCAGATCTGCACAGGAAGCACACGATGCTCTTTTCTAATTTCTAAACAACTTGTGCAAGCTTTCTAAATAACAGCCTGCGGCATGCCACTGAGAGAGACTTCCTGCTCAGTTGCGAGGATGATTTGGACACTGAGGCTCCTTCTGTAGTCTTTGCTTTTTTTTTCCCCCTTTCTGTAGTTTTTTGCCACAGTAAAGCCAAGCCACATTGCAGAGGCAGTCAGGCAGCTTTTTGTCAAATACGTAGCACTGTTTCAATTACATTCACAGGAGGTAAGCAGTAGTTCTAAAAGCATAATTAATAGCAACCAGAGGCCAAAAAACCCACCAAAAAAGACCGCGGACAGGAAGAAGGAAAAAAGTATGGAAAAGCTGAGGAGCTAATAAATGATTGTCATCATAAACAAACTGAAAGTAACCATTGGAACAGAAAGCTGTAAGACATTCTTCAAATGTGGGAGGAGGTGGAGATACCAGAGCACTGGGTGGCATGCATAATGGCTGATATCTTCCCTGTGGGGCTATATGGAAACTGCAGTGCCTGGCTGCACTTCCCAGTGATGCTGCTGCACAGCCTTCCCTTCCTGGGCAGCTGGGAACAGCAGCGCTCTTCATCAAGACCCTCTGTCTGGCTCCTTGGGAAGCCAGGATTGCAAGGCACAGAGCTGAGGACAAGTTCACATAGGGCCTGGGAGTACACCTGCTTGCCCAGTCAGGGTATTGCCACCCTTTTCCCAGACAGCTTCTGTCTGGGTCACATCAGCCTTCCCTAATGCTGAGGATGCTTTCCATATGCCTGCCAGTTCTTGGTCGCAAATAACTGCACCTAGGCTTTAAGTAAAGCACAATTGATGAATATCAGAGCAGCGAAGCTTTGGATGCATTGGTGCATCCAAAGATTAAATTGGTTCCTAATTCAGCCAAGCAGGAACTTAAAACTGCAAGCATGCTTAATGTTACTTGCTGTATCAGGCTCTTCCTCTGGCTGCAGTTTGCAAGACCCTTCCAACATGCTGCCAGGCTTTTCATCTCTGCTTGGAGGGAAGAAAGCAAAATGGCTTTTCAGTCAGCAGTCTCTTGACAAGTGAAGGGCAACAGGACCCACGAGTGCCAACGGCAATATTTTCCCATGCTTTCTCAGTCTTGTCCTCAGTGTCCTCTAAAATATGTGAAAAACTGTTGAATTTTATGGGTAGATCTTTGGACTGCCAAGTCAGTTTACGTTATGAATAATAACTCATCGACATTTCACCAGAAAGAAAGATTGTAATTAAAACAGACTCTAAAAATGATTTACATATTTTGCAATACCACAGGAATGTGGTGGTTTATTATGTCAGGTCTGTCAGGATAGGATCTGTACATGTCAAATTCCAGGTTCCTGCACATTCACAGGAATTAACTGCAAGTACAGAAACAAATATGTTCACTTCTTAAAACTGAGTCAGTTCTGCACAAAAGTCTCATTTTACTGTTTCTCTCTGTGCACTTTTATTTTATCCCTAGCTAGGCCTTCTTTGCCCTCAGGAAAGATTTCAAAAGTAGTAAAAGCTCTAACAACCCCAAAAAGAGAAATGAAAAAACATCTTGTGACCAATCTCAGTTCCCTGTGTGGTCTGAGGGCTTGATCCAAAACCAGTCCAAAGCAGGCAACAGCCCCGGGCAGTGGGTGAGCTGGGGTGACCAGTCGAGGTGTACCTGTGTAGCCAGGACACCAAGGGTTTGCTCCCAGCACTTCCAGTCCATCAGTGCAGTATTTGCGTGCTTCGGAGGACTGTCCAGCAAGATTGTGTGGCTCACCCTGAGGCAATCTGTGAGACTTATTTTATGTTTTAAAGGAAGGGAAAGCCTGAGAACCTAAACCCTTTTAAAAAATTACCTCTAACTCATGGAAGTGTTTTTAAAATGACCCCTTCACCTTGGTTACCCCAAACAGCAAAGAACCAGGAGCAACCGAACTAACAGAATTATACCAGATGATTGACATGTTCTGCAAGTTGAAGTTATTATTTGAGCTGCTAATACAAAGCTCAGTGTCAATGAAGCTCTGCATTCTTCTTTTTCTACAGTAGGAATAAGTAGAAAGATTGTAAGAAATAACCAATGTACAAGTGTCAGACCAAGTAAAAAGAAGCACTGTTGGTTTAGTGTTGTTTTCAATTAAAGTCATTGGGAAAATCCAGTTGAATTAATTGGAAGTTAAATCTTCATGAGATATGCTACACACTTTTGATCCATTCTTTTTAAAATAAAACAACCACGATTAATTTTCACATAATCAGATACACACAAGTAGGATACCTGGAGTTTGTCAGGTTTTGTTTTGTTTTGGTTTGGTTTTTTTTCCAATTGCAAATGCTTTCCATCAGAAAATGCTCACTCAGAAATTTGCATCCACTCTGACAAAACTTTGAGTAGCTTTTCAGGCCCCATGATTCCTTGTCAAACAAGAGGGATTGGGACCTACCCATCTAAGACAGTCAACAATGCACAGTCAAGATGCCAGAGACCCATTATGCCTCCAGGGCTCACTCCTAGTTGCAGTAACATTTCAAATCCTGGGGCTGGAGACTTGTTTCTTCCTTCTTCATATGCAGTTATTTACTCACAAGAGAAAACCTTCAGAATGAGAAACTGAGCAAGCTGTATGCACTCATTTCAAATAGAACACTTCGGGTTCTAGCAGATTTAGCTTTAGTCACCTGTGTGAATCGAAGGTGGTACAGGGATTTGAACCTTGGTTATCTGCACCCTGCAGCAGTGTCATATTATCTTGAGTGTGCAACATGCTCACCAAATCAGCTTCCGCTCAGCTTCAGGAATTTGTTTCCCTCTGGATCCTCTGTGGATTTGGTTTCCACGAGGAAATCCAGATGGATCCCAGTCTGCTGGTGGTTCTCAGGCTGCTGGTCTGTAGGACTTCCTCCAAAACCAATGCCAAAATCTTTTTTTCCCATTCTTTGCAGCTTGCCCAAAGCAAGTCGGGGAAAAAAAAAGACAATTTGTGGAATTCAGGGCACACCAGGCTTTGACTTGTCATTTTGTCACTGGGGACTCACAGATGTCACCAGTACTGCTTATGTTTTGGTGGAAAGTTTGGCTGACAAACAGGATGGTCCTCAGGACAGAATTCTGAGCTCCACAGGCCGGAGGGAATCATGGGGTGCAATACACCAGCCACCCGCATAGTTGGTACTCAGTCTCCCACCTCAGTCAGCACCAGGTGCCCTGACAAAGGTGTAAAAACACCATAGTTGGCATTATCATGTCTGTGGAGCAGCTTTAATTTTTTTTTCTCCTCCAGCTTTTGTTGTTGGTGATTTTTCTGTTTGGTTCCATTTCCAGCTGCAGCCAAGTTCCTCTGAGATCTAAAAGAGACAGCAAATTAGTAATACCCAATCTGTTAAACAGAGGGAGTTAATAATAAAGGAAAAATTAAGGTGAGGCAGGTAAATTCATGCCTGTCTGAGACATCTGCTGCAAAGTCTTCTTCTGAGGCTTGGGTTAGAATAAGTGGTAGATTTCTATACTTTTACCAACCGCTGTAGGTCTTCTGTGAAGGATTTCTACAGTGCCAGATACAGTCTGTATTGAAATACTTCTGATATACACTTGTATAACATCAGGGTTCAGAAGCCAAGATTTCCAGAGGTCACTCTTGAGGCTAGATCAGTTACTGATGCCCTAACTAAGACCAGAGCTGTGCATTTTTCACTCTGCTTGATGAATCACATCACATTTAAAAGACATTTTTCAAGTTGCATGTTTTTTTTTAAGTTGTGCTTTGTAGAAATGAAATATATTATTTGGCCTAAAAGGAAATGCTAAATTTTGTTTTCAGGATTTAAACCCCTTTTTTATTAATTGCTGCTCCAAATGTTGTTTTGAAAAACACTGAGGATAACATACTTTTTTCTTTTTATTAATATTTATTTTCTACCTGAAAAAATCACTAGATCTGTTAAATTCTAGGAATAATTTCTGTCTTCCCATAAGCCATAATTTTGATGAATAACACACCTTTCACCAAAATATCTGAATGTTACCTGGTTTATAGAAAAGTTGAGTGCTTTTTTGTCTGCAAAGCTGTTACTTCTTCGTTTAATCAAAAAGGCTCCCCAAAAATTGGTAACTCTGGACATTATTCAAGACAAAAGCCTTGCGGGCTGGCTATGGTGTTATGATGGGTACACAGTTCTTGTGTTACTAAATACAGAATAATGGAGCTGCAGATAAAAATCGTTCCATGAGGGAGAAAGTGAGAGTGTTGAGTATCAGATTTATGATTCAGAAAACATTCCATAGCATCAACCAAAAACAACAAAAAAGGAAAATATAAAGATATGGAACATCAACCAAATATAGCATCAAGGGCATGAAGCAACTGTTCGGTGCCGAACAGAAAAAAACAGTAAAATCATTTAGAAAGTTGATGTGTGTGCTTTGTTGCACTCAGGTGCATGGGGGTCAGTGCCCAGCAGGAGCTTTGGTGGAGCTGACATGTAGCTGGTGGTGGATGGCGGTCTGGGTGTCCTGTTGCTGTCTTTTCCATGCTCCCATGCTCTGTGACGGAGAAGGGCAGGCTGCAAAGCCCCGCTCCAGCTGGTATTCCCAGAGCATCACCCTCCAAACAACAGAGAAAGGTAGCCACCTCCCTGGGACACAGGACCTCTATGAGAGGGGTGACACCAAGCTTCGCCGAGCACACAGCTGGAGCTCTTCCTTAATGCGGACATCTCAGGGATTGTAGAAGGGATATAAGGCAGCACAGCAGCCAGGCAGGGCTCACAGGCTGGCTCCTTCCCCTGTCTGCCTCAGTGGGTGGTAAACCCGCCGCTGTGCTCAGCACGCCAACCAGGCACCCAGGGCTGGATTCACCTCGCCCCTGTTTGGTGCCAAGCTGAGCTCCAGATCCCCCTCTGCAATGACTACCCTTTTCTATCAGCTGTACAGGGGGCCCCTGGTGATTCTCTTTCTAATTGCAGCACTTCAGATAAAATTTTGCTGGGATGGCTCTGGACCCAAACATTAAATTAATAAGATCTGATAACTCAGCATCTCTATTACGTCTCCCATTTCTGTGCATAGTTTGTTTCAGCTGCAAGTTCTTTATAGCAGCATCTGTCTTTCATTACATGATTGCATGGTATCTGGGACTGTGGAGCAGTTAGGCATAAAAATATGAATGAGAAATGTCTTTAATTTATTTAACTTACAAGTAACTTCATTATGCTGAATGATGGTAGGGACGTATGACCTCCAAATAAATAGTCTGCTATTTATTCATGCTGATTTTTCTTCATATCTGGTGTACTGTGGTAGTTCCTCTTTGAAGCAAAAGTGTATCATTGCCATATGAAAATCCCAATGACCTGAAAAGAGGAATTTACCAATTGCTCTGTTCCTGCCCTGTGCAGCCTCTCCAAAAGCCTTGCAAGCACCTTTCCTTTTGTCTGCAAAGGCATTTCATGTGTTTGTGTGTGAATTGTTGCTAAAAGAAAGATGCATCCTCACTCTCAGGCTGTGGAGCTGGCACACATTTTCTCTGGAAAACATCAGGACTATCTGCATAAAAGCTAGTTAAAAATTGCCTTGCTAGTGCGTTCAGCTCCATAGGAAAATGAACAATGGATTTGTTACTAAAGTGCCATAAATTATATTTTATTTTGCTTACCACCTAGAGAGTAATTAAAAAGCTATTTAAATGGAAAATAAATTACGCGGAAAACATAAATTGAATTTTCACACAACAAGATGGTTCAACAATATAATCATACATAAAGTTCATGGTAGACAGCTCTGCTTTGTTTCTTTACGGGACTTCTGAGGTAAATTGCCCCCCAAACTCTAATGAACTGCATACACATACACTTTCCCATAAAACTTTAATTTAATAGTCTGTCAGATATGGCTACTCTTGTGTCTGGATGCTCTGCTTATGTAAATATCTTTCTGGTGCTGCTGCTAAAAAAACTGAACACAGCTGCATATCAACTCTGAAGGTAGCTATGTAAATGAAGCCAGAGACTGCACTTTCTTTTTTGGGTAGGAGGCACATTTCTCATTATCATTGATTCTTCAGCCCTCTGCTCAGCTACACAGAAACAGTGGTGGTTATTCACAGCAGGACCAGCAGGTCCCTCCCACACACAACAGGCTGAGGCAGGTAATACAAACTTCTGTAGAAAATGTAGAGAGCATTATCGCTAATAAGCCTATTTGCCTCACTTAGCTGTCTGGCTAACAGAAAAAAAATGTGTCGTGAGCAGAACAAACAGAAATTGGGATCAAAAACATCCCTTGCCCAGAGGTTAGCATAGCCCTGGGTTGAAGGCAAATCCCTCAGTATCAGCTAATCAGGAGATTTTGCTGTGAATCAGAAACTTGTGGTTCATTCCTATCCTAGACGTGCCTGCGGGGGAGGCAGCACTGTGGGGTGAGCAAAGGATTTGGACTTGGACCAGCCAAGTCCCTTTGCTTCTCCTCCATCTCCTCGTCTGCAGCAGTGACTGACAGCCATTGGGATCCGCTAGTGAAAAGCTCCATCAGGACTGTGCGAGGCTGTACCACGGCCATGGATGGCATGCTGCATGCCTGCAAGCACTTTGTCCTTAGCCCGAGTGCAGGGAGAGACGTTCATGAACACGTGAAAGCAGGAGAACTGAGCTGGTGAACTGGAGGGACTGGCGCAGCCCCAGTCCAACACCAACACCAGCCAAGCCCAACACTTGGGGAAAAGCTGCAGAGAGTGAATTTGCTGATAAAGTTTTGCAAGCGTTTACTGACACTCACAGAGTATATACGTTGTGGAGCCAAGGACAGCAATGTCACTGCTACCAAGGGGTTCTGCCTGGGACCAGTGGATTGCATTGCAGCAGAAGATGCCTGGGTTATCAGTGTAAAAACAATTCAAATTCTTCCTCCTTTTGAGCTGGATGTTGGTCCACGATAATGTCATTCTTATGACAGAGACACCGAAGGAAAAGCCACAGACAGCAGGGTGTAAACAAGTGAAATTCAAGACAGTGTGCTCTCTGTCCTCACTAGGGCGTTATGTGAGCTCAGCATTACTGAAGCAGTGACAATACAGAGGGGAGAAGGAAGCTGCAGTTGCTGTATTTGGAATGTATTGGTCTGTTGATCTTTTTTAGGAGTTTGCATTCATTTGATAGACGTGGGGCCAAAACAGAAGAGGAAGCATTTGAAATGTCTGAGCTCAAGGACCGCAGTGCTATAACATGTGCCCCTCACACAGAGGCTGAGAGAGAAGCTGGGCAGTCCCATTGCCTCGCCACCTGTATCGGAACAGCTGGGACTGGCTGCCCCAGAAGATAAACAGGTTCTCTCACTAAATAGACCCCAAGGAATAAAAGAAGTAAAAAAGCAAACATTTTTCACCAGTCAAAATAGGAGCCATTTCTGCAGAGATGACTGGTGCTAAATATATCTCAGTGCTTGAAGCATCAACAGGGCTCTGGCAGGGGCCCTTGGATAAACATTGCACAGTGCTGTGGTCTTGCAGCTTTGCTGGGAATTTTTTTGGGTTCCTTTCATAGCCAAAGGTTTTTCACAGGAAAATGAAAAGTTTGCAGGGAAAGTGTGTGCACTATAGCAGAGCATGTCCCTTTGTCTCCAGCATCTTTGGAAACAGCGGTAGTGGCAGTTTGTGCATCACAGCTTGAGCAAAGCCTAGGCATTGACCAGCAATGCCAGCAAGGGCAACTTCAGCCTTAGTCCCTTGTGCACAAAATGTTTTATCTTTGCTTATGAGAAGGCACTGATAAATGAACCTGGCTATAAATCATTTCTTGCCCCCGGTGAACAGAGAGGTGATTTTCAGTTTCACAGTACGAATTTCTGATCAAAATGAAGGCTAGTGGGAAAATGTTGTGCTTCCAGCACACTCTCTGTAGGTTTTGATGAAAATGCTGGGGAGTAAAATGCAGAGTTGGAGATCGTTATGAAGCTCTGTGACTTAAAAAAAAACACTTCACAAACAAGCAAAATCCTGTCAAAGTCCCAGACAAAATGTAGATTGTTATTACCAGAGCAGAAAAAGATGCTGCATAAAATAATTGAGATGATTGTTAACACAGGGTGGCTGACACAGCGTGTTCCCTGGCTCTTTTCACAACTGAAAGGCATACTCTTGGAGGTCTGCTAACAGACACCTGACTGGCTAATTCTCAGATATTACCAAAATATGTGATTTAAGTGTGCATGGTTTAGGGATAGAAATATTCAAGAGAAGAAGAAAGGGTGTTTTCTATTAGCTTCACGTGAACACTAATGTCAAAGAAGTTCATCTGGCAAAAGCGTAAGACAGTCAAGTAAAGGAACTGTTTTTGGTATCATTGGGTGGAATTAATCCCCAAAATGGAATTACTTTTATAGTAGTAGTCAGGGTACATCTGAAATAGTAATGCCTGACTTCACAGTTTGGTTGGCAGGGATTTAATATGTGACATAATATTACTATGGATATATCAACACTCATTCTATCATTCCTCCGTGACTGGTAAGTGAAGAAGGTATCAAAATAATAATGTGTCTCATAAAAATAGCATGGAGTCTGTCTCCAATCTGTGTTTATCACTGTTACTGAACAAAGCTTTGCTAGTAGACCATGGATTAGCACCTACTGTTACTTGGTCCCCACAGATGAAGATAGAATTATGGTACTTTTTTCTATATGGGAGTTTTGCACAATGTCCCCACTAGCAAAATGTAGTATAAGCTGTATTGCTAATACAGCATGTATGCAGTTATATGTGGTGTCCACACATGATAAGCACTGAAAATACAGGGTACCAAGGTATCCACAGCTGCAGAGGTGCACTGGATTGTGTCCAAATGCTGCAAAAAGCCTGACTAAGCCCTGGGAGCCTGAAATGCATGAAAGTGCTTGCCAGCTCTAAGTAAAACCAAAGATGCAGTGATGGCTCTCCTCCAGGCGGGTGAGGGCAAGAGCGGGTCCAAAGTGGAGTGCCTTCATAGTGTGATGCTGCCAGGTCTCAAGGAGGGTCATGTCCCAGCAGCTTGTGGCTGCAGGGTGGACTCTCCCTGCATGGAGGCCCCTGGAAGCACAAGGGAAGTGAAAGAAAGACACACTGTATGTGAGTACAGGAGGGAAAGAGAGAGCCCAAAAGAGACTTTAATTATTAATATCATCTATGTATCTACTCCTGTTTTGTTTGTAGGCCTCTGGGGAGCTGAACATATGAAACAATGTTTGTTTCCATCATAGCCATTGGGCTTTAGTTGTTTGATTTTCCATTAGAACAGCAGCATGCTAAGTGAATTTTATTCAGATTGGACAGAGTATTCAAACACTCAAAGGATAAAAATAGGCAGGCCCGTAAAATGCACTTTGAGACAATTTCTTCTTTTGTCTGGTTTCCAAAGGAAATAACACTTGTGCAACCACATTGTCCGTGTGTATCGACCTGTCTGCCTCTCTGCCTCTCTGTTTAATGTCTGAGCCCATTCACAGGTGCCAACAAAATTTGAGAGGCAGAGACATCAACAAAATATGTTTAATGAAAGCCAGTGGCTAAGAGGAGAAGGGTCTACATCAGTGGAGGAGAAAGATTCTAACTGATGTAACAGAGGGGAAGGCAGTTGTCAGGCACTACCACACCAGAGCGAATACACAGGAGATGAAGCTGTGAAAACCCTACTCAGAGCCAACGCTTTAATCAGAGCTTGAACCTCACTAGATGTAAATCAGCCAGAGGACAAAAGTCTATAGGAAAAAGATTTTTATGAAACTACCTGAATAATACAATGCTGATGTATATTGGGTAACCAGGCACTGGCTACAGCTTGGGTTTTATTTAGTTCAAGATTTTATCCAGCTGTTTGGTCACACAGAGGTTAGGCATTAGCACAGCCTATGACAAGCTATGTTCCTTTAGGTTATGTAGGAACATGCATGAGATCTTGGTTACAGCAGCTGTTTGTGCCTTTTTTCTCCTGTGTTTGTAGCAAGAGGAACCAACTGCTGGGGACGTAGGCTGATTTTACAAAAGTTTTCAGTTTTGGATTTGAACCAAAATTCTGGTTTCTAGCACTGGAGGAACTTGGCAATATATCCTGCTGAGTTTTCTAATAAAGACAGTAAAAACAACGTTTCCATACTGTTAGCAGGAAGCAGAAAGCACCTGAAGAGCTGCGAACGAGGGATCACTTCACCACTCTCATCCTTTCTTCGTGCAACAGCCAGTTTTCTGTATATCATGGATGCACGATGGAGAAGGACACAGGATAGGATTGAAATTTAGCATATGCGTGGCTGACAAAAAAAAATCTGTGAATGAAATGCAGTACTTGGAGTCAAGGGATGCCAACAGGCGTGTTTGCCCTAGAGTCCTTTACACTTTTGTCCAGTCAAAAGTTCAGATTCATTGCTAGAGGGCAAGATAGACATTGCTACATTCAGCTCCTGTTTCTGCTTTTATTTCTTCCATCAAGCTGGGAGAGAACACTGAGGGTAGCCTTGATGTACAGCTGTGCCATTGCACAACTGAAATTGCACTTGTTGCCTTTCTGATGTTTAAACATGTCTGGTCATGACTGAATAAGGTGGGGCTAAGTCAGGTAACAATGTTGTATTTTACATCT
>WKFP01015150.1:33299-45234 GCA_011057875.1 Pterocles orientalis
CACATTGTCCGTGTGTATCGACCTGTCTGCCTCTCTGCCTCTCTGTTTAATGTCTGAGCCCATTCACAGGTGCCAACAAAATTTGAGAGGCAGAGACATCAACAAAATATGTTTAATGAAAGCCAGTGGCTAAGAGGAGAAGGGTCTACATCAGTGGAGGAGAAAGATTCTAACTGATGTAACAGAGGGGAAGGCAGTTGTCAGGCACTACCACACCAGAGCGAACACACAGGAGATGAAGCTGTGAAAACCCTACTCAGAGCCAACGCTTTAATCAGAGCTTGAACCTCACTAGATGTAAATCAGCCAGAGGACAAAAGTCTATAGGAAACAGATTTTTGGGTTTTATTTAGTTCAAGATTTTATCCAAGCTGTTTGGTCACACAGAGGTTAGGCATTAGCACAGCCTATGACAAGCTATGTTCCTTTAGGTTATGCAGGAACATGCATGAGATCTTGGTTACAGCAGCTGTTTGTGCCTTTTTTCTCCTGTGTTTGTAGCAAGAGGAACCAACTGCTGGGGACGTAGGCTGATTTTACAAAAGTTTTCAGTTTTGGATTTGAACCAAAATTCTGGTTTCTAGCACTGGAGGAACTTGGCAATATATCCTGCTGAGTTTTCTAATAGAGAAATGTTTCCATACTGCTAGCAGGAAGCAGAAAGCACCTGAAGAGCTGCGAACGAGGGATCACTTCACCACTCTCATCCTTTCTTCCTGCAACAGCCAGTTTTCTGTATATCATGGATGCACGATGGAGAAGGACACAGGATAGGATTGAAATTTAGCATATGCGTGGCTGACAAAAAAAAATCTGTGAATGAAATGCAGTACTTGGAGTCAAGGGATGCCAACAGGCGTGTTTGCCCTAGAGTCCTTTACACTTTTGTCCAGTCAAAAGTTCAGATTCATTGCTAGAGGGCAAGATAGACATTGCTACATTCAGCTCCTGTTTCTGCTTTTATTTCTTCCATCAAGCTGGGAGAGAACACTGAGGGTAGCCTTGATGTACAGCTGTGCCATTGCACAACTGAAATTGCACTTGTTGCCTTTCTGATGTTTAAACATGTCTGGTCATGACTGAATAAGGTGGGGCTAAGTCAGGTAACAATGTTGTATTTTACATCTCTTTTTATAAGACTCTTTTTTTTTTTTTGAGGTGCTGTCTTATGTTGTGCTTTGGCCATTAATTTTACAATGCTCCAAATCACATACTGCTGTGCAGTGTTGGGTGGTAAGTTAAGCATTTTTCTCTTCTTCACCCTACTCCCAATTATTTTGCCAGCAGTCACTACAAGTTAAGCTTTTTGACAATACACAGTCACACCATGTTAACGAGAAAAATTTAGTTTGAGCTCTAAAGTTCTACCACCCCCAGACACTGTACCACCCACAGATGTGTTTCTATAACCTTGTCTTCTTCCCTTTATTTTCCTTCCCCCATTTCAGCACACAGTAAGACCATGAGCCCTCTGTGAGAAGGGCTAGCCCCTGCTAGCTCTGCTAGCCCTTCTGCCCTGCGGTCCTGCCCTCTTGCTCGTCCCCACTGGGAGGTCTGGAGGAAAGCATTGTGCCCCTCCCCAGCCACTTTCTGTGGGAAGCAAGTTACTTGGGCATGAGTGGGACTGAAATCACATTTATCTGGGACCCAACCTAAAATTCAGCTGGGACTGCTAGACATGTCTGCAACTGGGAAGCACACCTGGGGTTTACTGCTTCAAGACAGCCCAAAAGTTGTCAAGAGCATATTTTAAGACACTCTGAAATAAATTTAATGTTGAAGCATTTAACAGTTGCCCAGCTCCCACAATTTAAATAACAAATGGTATGGTAGGTAACATATCCTTGCACACTGCTTTAAATGCTTCTGTATGAAAAATACTCAGACAAAACAGAGGAAATTCTGAAAAGCCCAAGAAGTGCATTGGATGGCATGTGTAGAAAACTTGAAAGCACAAAATATGTGTTAATAAAACAGCTGGTGAAACAATGACCACAGCAAACCCTAGTAATTGTCCACAACAATCTGAAAGTGTAAACAGGCAACAGAGAAAGAAAGGGAGATATTATTTAGCCTGGCAGTCACCAGCGATTTGGGGTTGCAATGCCACAAAAAAAAAAAAAAAAAGCTCTGCCAGAGCCCCTGCAGTGTGTACACGCTCAGTCACGCAGAAATCACCTCTCTGGGTCAACCACTCGGACGGGAGGTCCCCTGTTGTGCAGGGACAGCTGCTGCGCTAGCGCCAGGGAGATGCGGGAGCCACAGCCACCGAAGCTCTGCACCGAGCTTTTGCCTCCCAGACAAGATTGGGAAAGTGGAGCCCATTGTTTCTGGGTGTTTAGATACGTCTTTACTCGGTCGCCTCATTTCCATAACACTCCCTGGCCTCCCAGTAGCCCAAATTGATTTGATGAATACAGTTTTGTGTGTTGCAGGATTCATTATTCCCTATGTCCCACCCTCTCAGTTTTGTACTAGGTAATCTTGGTCCCTGGGCAGAAAGATCCTGCTGGAGCCTTAATTAAAAACTGTGGGCACAAAATAAAAGCATTTTCATTTGCTTCTCTGCGTGCCAGATGCATACTGCTGCCTGCTCTTCTATTTCAGCCGAAAAGGAACATGAGGGAAGAAGACGTCACAACTTGTAGCTCTGGGGTAGGCAATAGCATGACTTGGGAGAATGGGGGAGGAGGCTGCTTTACATTTTGAAAACTTGGACCCACAAAAAGTATAAAATTCAGAGTGGAGAGAGTAAGAGAGAGTGAAGGAGTTCTTCCTTCTCCACCCTCCCATCCTCAGGCATATCTACATTTCTCCACGTTATTGCAGCTGAGACACGATGTAGCAAGGCTACTAAGGTCCTCTTCAGAAACTCCTTGGTGCATTTGCTGGGTGGCGACCTAGAGGTTTTTCAAAGGCTTGACTAAGCCTTCACTTTGCAGCCTGCAGCCTCTTGGTACTCCAGGGAAGCGTGAGAAACAACAGAGAGCAGACACAAAAAAATGTATAGTCTCTTCTGGGAACTTCTGCTCCATGTTGTAGCTGAGGTACTGCATACCTGCAGGAGGTAACCTTGATTTTTGGATGTCACAGCAAAGTTGTGGAATAACAGAAGTGTTAGAGGATATCACCAATTTTTTTGTGGTATTCGCCATCTTCTTGTCAGCACAGGCCAGTTCATGCCAACAGACCTTCTAGTTTTATTTACCACAAAGATGGGAATTCATCTTCATCTGGGGCCTTTTCATAGATTGTGCCTTTAAGAAGTTTTTTCTGTCATTAAACTTCTGGATTTTTTTTCGTCTTCCTTACCATCTTATCCCCAAACTGGTACTAGGCTAATAATCCTTTTTCTCTATTCAAGCCTGGCACAACCTATCATCATTCACTCATGCCGGTGTGGTGATCCAGAAAACATCCTGTCAACCTCAGTGATGTCTTTTGGTGGGTATGACAGTTGTTCAGCAGTACATCAGATTTAAGGTCTCTCAGTCTCCCACGTAAATATCTCCAGGTGCTTCTTCAGAGTCAGCAAGAATTATATATTTATTTCCTTCTAATAAGTCACTTGCTATAGCTCGTTAATCATTTATTACCCTCTCAATGCATTTGGTGAATGTAGCAATATGGTATTTGAGTACTTCTGGAAATAAGACAGCTCATTAATTGAAGCAGTGGCTAAAACCACTTTTATTTTGCTATTCATTAACAACTCCACAAGTAGGTTTTAGTTCACAAGAATCTTTGCAGAATTTAGCAGCACTGTAAATATTTCCCTAAATAAATAATGATATTCAAAATAACATTCAGAACAGGAGTCGTATTTTTACAAGAGATTTGTCTGATCACTATGGGGGTTTGTGGCTATTTTGTCTATTCAAGGAATACATTAAATATTCTCCTCTAAGGTTATTAGCCTTGCTGTTTAAACAGAGGCTATATGTAAGAACTATTTTTCCAAGCAAGTAAGGTAAAATTTGTGTATCCAAATTATTTTTGCAATAATTTCAAGTGATGCATAAATTCACAAAAATAATAATTGAACAATGTAAACAAGGTCACTAGTGCTTTAGATACAAAGGTCACATTACTAATTTTATTAACTTGTTTTTAACTTCTGTGTAAAAGTGTATTTAGTCTGAGTGACTTCTCTCCTGGACGGATACAGAAAAAATTCTGTCCCTTTCCCACTCAGGAATGTTCTGTCTTGGTAGGTTACACTAAATATGCATTCATAATTGTATACTGCAACTCCCTGCTAAAATTTGTCCCTACTGTTTGATGTTTGACACTACTGTCTCCCTAGATTCTTCTTTCACACATCCAGTGTGAGCTTGACCTTCTCTGTGTAAAAGCATCCTTGGGCAGACCATGATCATCATGTACGGCCTTACTTTTCCTTTCCTCCCATGGGGTACTTTCAGTCCTGATAACTGGAAGTGGATTTACTGGAAAGTGTGAGGGGATCCTTGTCCCTCTCCCACGTTGGAATGCCAACACATATTTTAGCGCAAAGCTACAATACTAGAGAGACAGGGAATAGGAGACAGCAGGTTGCGGGGAAAGAGAGCCTCCTCTAATGTGTTTGTTGTGAGCCCTGGCAGACCCACTGCTTTCAGGCTTTCAACACTAGTCCCCAGACCACACTCAACGTGAGACCCTGGCAGTGCCCCAGGCCATCTTCTGGGGGAACAACTCAGTGACCCATGTTCAAATAGCTACACACTGGTCCTGGCTGTACCAGAGAGCACAGGTGTTTAATCGGGTCTCATGCTGCCAAATCTGGGCTCCTCACCCGGTATTTTGTTTCTCTTCCCCTCACTCACATTGTGTCTGCACTGCTCCTGATGCACTGTAGGATAATGATGACTAGTTGACAGATGCAGGATAACTTCAACGAACAAAAGTACTAGTTTGACCGCAGGATGGTAGGCTCAGATCTTTGTATTCTGGTGTGGCTTAGTCTTTCACTTACCTGTGCTCCTCCAGTCACCCTGGGAATGCTGTTTGGGAAATGTTCTGTGGCGTAATATCTGTTCCTCAGTGTTCCTCATGCTGATGTCAATGCATCAGCTCTGCTGCACAGGTAAAGCGGCAAGAGAAAAAGAGAAGAGAAATGAGATTATGGTCGATAAGCTTCAGCAAATGACATGAAAGCTGCAACCTTAATTTAGGCTCAAAGATCTGAAAGGATGGCTTCAGTAGTGGCAGCATCTTCTTTCGGGTGTTCTGTGCACTGCGTGTTCAGCGCTCTGCCGTCCTGCACCTAAATAGATGTACTTCTGTACTGCAGATTACACGGTGTTTAAAATGATTATGGAGAGGATAAAAAAAAGCACTGGCCTGCAACAAAGAGATGTTTTCTTCAGTCTGTATTAGTGTGTGTGTGCAGTGAAGGTGAATGCAGTGCTCTCACCTCAATAGGCACCGTTGGGTAGAAAAGACAAATTCTACAAAAGCCCCACAGGAGCCAGGCATCTGCAATGGTGATGAGGAATTGCAAAAGCACATTTCTGTGTAGAAAAGCGTGGATGTAGGTTAAACTGATGCTTAAATGGTGGCTCTCCTTCTCTGAGTGCCCGCTGAACCTCTTTTCTCCCTCAATGCTCCAGCAGACAAAAAACAACACTGCTGCTCTACACACCTTGCAGGAACAGCTCACAAAGCTCTGGTAACATTGACTAATCCCAGGTTGTGATACAGCCAACAACCTGTGTAGGAAGGAGAGCTGGCCATATAGTCATATTCCCTGGCTCCTGGCCAGGTTTCCCCAGATTTCCCTATACCTGTGAGCAGCGGGGTTGTTCTGTGGGAGCATCCCACCACATCATCTGTCCCCTCTGGAACATACTGTGGCATTGGTTTGGTTTGCTTTAATTCATCTGGATGTCCTAATGGCAAGTGTCAAAGTAGAAAAACATTCAAATACATTGAGCAGAAGAGACTGCACAGGAAACAATGTCCTTTGTCAGGAAAACGCAACATTTATTAAATTAGGCATAGGAAACTTGGGGTTTATGTTGAAAAAATATTTTTTCTGATTGCACATAGGCTGAGTTTCCTCTTAAAATGTCATGTGCAGATCATTTAAATCCACTGCTAATTTGCATTGATATTCCATTCAAAAAGTTTCTATATACCAGATGTTATTCCGTAGTTACTATAGATACCTTATGTACTTCTTACAGGGAGGAAGTATTCTCTTAGATACCACTGTGGTAATTATTAGCAAATGTTCACCGGCAAAAGGTAATTAACAAGTAATTATTAGGAAATAGAGGCAATCAGGCCCTGCAAAAATTCCTCCACGGGGATCACAGACTAGAGAGAGGAGATGCGGAAACCCATATTTTTAGAATCTTAAAAAAATAAGTTAATTAACGTAAAAAAATGCTTCAGCACAGCAAATGGAGGCTGCAAATATCTTTAAGAGATGCTGCAGCCCCAACAGCAACCTCCTTCACTTTTAAGGGTGGTGCATCCAGGGAAGGTTATGATTAGCAAGTTTGCACCATGTACCTCAAGAATTGTAACCAGTTGACAGGGAAGAAAGCAGGCAGGAGCATACATAAGTAACCACTGCTGTTTCCAAACAATTGTAAATGCAAAGCACTGAGGGACATCAGGGCTGACACGTACCACTTACTAAAGCTGGCGGGAGAGGATAAGAATGCAATCACAAAATTGATAGCTCTTTGAAAAAGGCCATGGCGATTTTAACTCTGTGTGGCTGAAAGGCCGGACTTTCAATGTGAGGATATCTTACTCACTAAGTATATATTTGTTCCTCAGAGCAGCATAAACAAGGAACTCCTGTTTCTGAAACAGCCCCCTGTCACACACAGAGCAGCTGATGGAACAAAGAACCACATTTGTACATGCTCAGAGTGACACCTGTGAATATGCATTGCTGCCGATGCCTGCCTCTGCTGGAAGAGCATCACAGAAATCACAGAAATCACCCGCTCATTGCACCCTGTGGTGCATCCAGCCTTGACATTAATGTTTTGGTTCAGAAGAGTATACCAGGCAAGGATGCGAATGGAAAGGAAATACATTGCATGTGAAGTTGACGGATTGCTTCATACTTTACTCAACATTAAAAGGCTGATTGCTTTTTTTCAGCCATGAAAGTGCAAGATCTCTTACTTTACCACTTACTATTCTACTTTCACCCATGCCAGATACCGTTTCTGATGCCAAATCACCCCCTTGCCCCTTGGGATACGAGCAAGACTCCGGGTTGGTTTTCTCTTTATGAAACAGAGAAGTTAACTCTGTGTCGGGACAGCTGGGACGTAGCTGTCAGTTCCTTTTCATTATCAGCAGCACCCAGCTGGATGTCTGGAATTCACAGACACTGGGTGAGAATCATGTTTGCTTGAATTTTGAAAACAGGTTGGGAATGAATACCCTGCAACAGTTGCTCAACTCTGCCTCTCTGAAAGCAAAAGTAATTCCAGAGGCTGCTAAAAGGAGAAGAGAAAAAAAACTGCTCCTTGCTCATCAGTTCAGAATCTGGTTGGTGCTTGAGAGTTTTGCTTTTGGTGCAAAATAATCTGTGCATGAAATTTTTTAAAAGATGAATATCCATAACAAAATCAAAGGCAAGGAGAAAGCCCAGATTCTCATTGCTTGAAAATCAGTGCCTATGGTCACTAATTCCTTGTGAAATAAATAATTATGCAGCTCTAGCAGATTTGGGATTTGCATGAACTTTGGATGAGAGTCTATTGCTGGGCACTTTAAAGTTAAGATCATAAATGATGTTCTGTTTGCTGTTTGTCAAATGAGCAACCTTTGCTTAATTCACAGTCCAAAGGTTAGGATTCGGGCAGTGGCAATGATGCTTGGAACAAGAAAATTTGCTGACTTTCTCCTAGCCAGAGCTTGCAGCTGTTGTCTATGACAAGTGTCTGAAGTATTTCCCTCCTTAATCCAAATTAGCAAATGACTTGGAGGAGTCCTTTACTTAGTGGCTCTCAAGTAAACTTCTCATTTGTAAACTAAGCTTGTCATCTGTGACAGATGAAGGTAGTTCCTTTCTGGGTCTTGAGGCTGCCCTTAGCACAGGGCTCCACTTTCTTCACTTTGGCCTCGCATTGAAATAAGCCTGGTTTCCACATTGCCCACACAGGAAAAGAGTGTCAGGAATCCTGGTGGAGACTTCCTCAGACATCTTTCTTCTTCCTTTATTTTAGGTTGGGTTTTTTGTTTGTTGGTTTTGTTGTTTTGTTTTGTTTTTTCTCTTAGACCACCAAAAGTAGCTTGAGCTAGCTATGTGGTCATTTCAGTCCCATTTCTTAGAAGTCTGAGCTATTTTCCACCTAGCTAAAGTTGTGACCAACCCTCAGCTGTTAAATCGGGGCTACATCTTACACCTAACACACTCTTCGTAATGACTGAGAAATCTCTCTGGCTGTTTGCTGGTTGTATGCTATTGCAGTAGCATACGCAATGAGTTTTACAAATATGCTGCACTAACCGTCACTGAGAAGAACAAACTGTGATCTTAAATAGCTAGTTCTAAACACTTGAAAAACAAACAAGTGTCTTCTGTAAAACATTATTTACATATAAACCAAACTAACCAACAAACCCACAAAGACTGTTATGTGTAAAGTAAATAAGAGTCTCATTACAAAATACCTAAAAATATTAAAAGGGGGGACGCAGTGAATGTTAATGGGCTGCCATTCTTCTCACAACTCAGAGCATGCATGGCAAACTATAGGCTCATTGTAGCTAACTCATGTCAAATATTATGTTTATACTAAGTGTGTGCAATTGCCCTCAGTGTAACTGTTCTAAAATCCTAGCATAATTTTTTCTCCTGCTGCTCTTACATTCTTCACCCTTGTGATAGGTCATTTGGGACAGAGTTATTTGGTCCTGCCCAGTTCTTGTGAACCAGCATCCAGCCCACAACCAGGCAGGAACTACAAATTTTGCTAGTGGTTTCAAAGCATTACCTGGTGGAAACACAGTCTTAGCAAGCTGGCACACACGATCAAAAGTACATTGGAACTCTTACTGTTCAGGATCTTTAGGGTAGGAGAGAAGTGAATCCTGAAATTTAAGCAGTTTTTAGCCCCAGCCTGCAGTGCAAACTCTAGCCCTATGTTGGTTATTTTCTGAAGTGTTTATACTACAGAGTAAAAAGATCTCCCTTCAGCTATATTAAATAATACTATTAAGAAATGTAATCTCACTTCACCTTCCCCCAAGGCCTTCCAGGATTCTTTGTGGAGCAAAACTGCTCTGTTCCCCCACCCCAAAATTCTTGAGTACCAGGTGCATATTTAGAGACGTGCTTGGCCTGCAGAAAGGCTTCTTTTCTTTTCCTAAACCAGGGTCGTGGTCTACTGAAAACTCAGGGGGATTGATTGCTACGTATGTCTCCTGATGTTATTCTCTCTCCAGTGAGGCTTGGCCTCCTGGTGTGTGCACATGTGTCTGTTCATGCCCACAAGTTCAGAGCAGATTTCAAGGCAATCTTGTGGCTTGAAATTCCCAGCCCTCAGTCCACCTCTCCAGAACAAAGCTATAGGTTATTGAGGTCCACTGGCTAGAAAGTGGCACCTCTGGATTTTCTGGCCCATACCTGAAAAACAAAGGTTTTTTTATAAGAATAAGCAGGCTGGCTACTTTGACTCTTGTAGGAAAAGTTGCAGCTCCCATTTGACTCTTGAACATGATCCTGAGATGATCACTATGAAAAATATACATCAGCAGTCAGGTGTGATTAGAACATAGCCTGGGCATAAAATGGCATTTCTGTTAAATAAGGCATAGTTCCCAGTAAGGTGTTTATCTCATTCTTTTGATTCTGTGTTCATGTCCTTCCAGCTTTGAGGACAGAAATTCTCAGGGCAAAATTAGAGTAGCATGGACAAGCATGTATCAGCTGAGGAATAAAGTTTTCTGGGACGAAGTTAACCCTGCAGAAATTTTCACAGACATTTGAGTCACAGAATAGTTGAGGTTGGAGGGAATGTCTCATGACCTCCAGTCCTTCTGGAGGTCAGCTGGTCCAAATCAACAGAGTGCATTTTTAACAGATCAGTTCTCTGTATCATGGACCAGCTGGATTTTTTATCCAGCAAAATAGACCAACTCCCTGCATGATTGAACTGCAGTCTTAGTGATTGTTTCATGTGTTCTAAATTAATCTCTTTTTCGTTTTGTTGGGGTTTTTTAAATGTGCTTAGGTTACAAGGGAGTGGAATAATCTGGCAAGATGGTTGAGATGCCATGTTTTTACTACTGCATAAAAGGCGTCCAGGAACTCATCTCCCACCACCAAGCCAAGTCTCACGGTCTTGTCCAAAGAAGATTTCTCTTGTGGGAGTGGCCCAAACCAGGGTTAGGCATTGAGCTAGCAATGAGGCAGAGCATGAGATCTGGGTCCCTCCTTCCCCTTTACTTAGCCATATAGGTACGCTCATAAATAGTTGCTTCATTCTTGTGGACTATATGTGGGATATAAACAGGCAAAAGTTTCTTTAAACTGGCTTGATAGTTCCCACAGTCCTTAGGACATTCAGCCACACAACCATTTCCATCATAAAACACATCATCTTGAAATGGTCCACTTCATAATCCCTGAACTGCTCCAATAGCCTCAGATGCTCCAGCCATACCTTTCTCTTCCTTGTTTTCCCCCAACTCCACAGTGCCCCCAGTGTGCAACAGAGCACTTCTTGAACAAATCCAGGCACTTAAAATATGGTACAAGTGGGACAAGAATTTAATGAATGACCCTTATCCAGTTCTCAAATGGTGAATCAGTGGTAACTCCACAGTCAGGAGATGAGCTACAGAGACATAAAACCAGAATTGCAGGCCTTCAACAGTGGGGTTTGCAAAGTTTTATCGTGAAAATACACAAACCTATATTTGGAATAGGTTCTAAATGCACAGAAACTTCTCAGAAGGCAATCTGAGTTCTACCAGCTTGAAGGCCTTTTTCAAAAAGCAAACAAACCTGAAAAAGACCTCTTGGGATTTCTTTTTAATTTTTCTTAAATGGTTTCTTCATTCCCATAGCTCTCATCTGCTGAAGTGACCTGAAAAGTGAACCAAGACTGAACTTCTGACTTTCCAGAAGACAAACCATGACCTCTTGAACTCACACACCATTTCATAAGTACCCCTGTTTCTAAAACATCAAATCTATGCAAATTACCTTTTTGTACCTTCTTTGTGTCAAATTACTTACTTACTTATATAATGAATACCCTGGAAAAAAAAAGAGATTCAGGGTGACACTGAATTTATCTTCAGCATCCAAGAACAGAGACTTGTAAGAGGGACCCAACAAAGAACTGTATGTATCACCTTCTATAGCACAGTCGAAATCAAGAGGAAGGGTCTCCAAATCCTCTACAACACATACCATACAAAATCTTGCCTCCCTTACAATCCACAGAGATGTTCTTGGAGCTTACCTGCAGAGCCTGAATAATTATTAAACCAAGGAGGTGAAATAAGTGTTTTCTACCTACAGTAATTCTGTGCTACTGTGTTGTTCTCCACAACAGTGCTTCTAAACAAAACCAGAGCTTGCTTTGTCAAGGAGCTAACACATCCAGGCAGGATCCCTTCTGCATCCCAGCATTTTGGAGTTGGTATCAAAGCATTGCAATGGAATTCTGCATACTTCTGCCACAATGTGCTTGTCCCAGTAAATGCCACATCATTCAACAGAAACACATCAGCTTGTCTTATGGATCCATTTCTGTGGTGCTATGGTCCTGGGAGGGTGTCCACTTGTCGTGGGTTAAGCAGAGCAGAGTTAATTTTTTTTTCCTTTTCCCTTCTATTCATAAATAGCTAGCAAAAAGCTATGTTTTGGATTCCTGCTCAGGAGAGAATTGATAAGAGAAGAACGTTTATAGTTATTGCTAGGATGTTGCTATTTGTCCTCAAGGAC
>WKFP01015150.1:45254-70788 GCA_011057875.1 Pterocles orientalis
GCGGGGGGGGCGGCATAATTGTGTATCACCTATTCTCACCCTCCTTCGGGGTCATTGGCTGGGAGTGGGCTGGGCCTTTGGTCATCAGGTGGGGAGGGGCAGTATCACTGTGTATCACATTGCATCTTTGTAAATAGTATTATTTCCAATATTATTGTAGTTTAGTTATTAAATTGTCCTTATCTCAGCCCACGAGTCCTCTTTGCCATTTACCTCTTTAATTCTCTCCCCTATCATTGGGTGGGGGCAGGGACTGTGTGAGCGTGTGTGTGTGGTTTGGTCCCCAGCCAAGGGCCAACCCGCCACACCACTCTCCTGCAACTCGGGGGACACTTGATGGTGTTGGTGGTGCTTTGGTTGTTCAAGTCACCCTGAGCCCTGAGAATACAAACAGGGGATGTTCTTCATATGGGGAAATATTGACTGAAGAAACACTTCTACACCTTCTGCTGAAGAACACATCCCATGGTGGATGCTTCATTTTGAAACAAGATTATTTTATTATAACTGTTCTTATTGATTACGAATAGTTGCTCTGCTCTGGTCAGAATCAGGACAGAATGAAAGAAAACCAAGCTTATTCCAAAGACAGGTGTCCACTCAGCTTTATGGTTACCCTTCACATTGAAACATCTAGTGCATATTTATTCCCCGGGAAGGACAAGCCCAGACTTTACGTGACAGCCTGGCTGTGGGAAAGGCCCCATCTCCAGTGCTCCTGGGGTGCTGAAGAAAACCAGATGTTTGCCATGGGGACAGCTCATGGCCAGGTGGAAGAGGAGCTTATTATGTGCCAGCTTGCTCTCACCCCTCCTATCTGGAGTAAATTACAATGGTTTCTGGGATGGATAACCGGGAAAACACTCAGTGCTTTGCCTCCTCCTGTCTCGCTCCTCCCAGTACGGCCAAGGTGAGTCTTGGTAGCAAAGAGGTGATTCAAACTGGTTGACTGACTCAAGGCAATTCACAGCAAAATGGGAACAAACACAAAATCTGTCACCTGTATCACAAAAGCACATGATGACATTGGTGAAAAACAATCAAGGGGTACTTATTTCAGGACACAGAAAGCACACCATGCCTTTGGTGAAGTATCATTTAAGAAGAAAAAAATAAGTCAAATTTCACTTTCTGTCTGTAAGACAAGTGGCAGCTCTGTAACATGTAGCCAGCTTTCCCATATTTTTAGAAATAAAAGATATCATCTTATGGTGAGTAGTACCAAATGCAGACGACTCTTATGCTAAATTGTGTCTGCCTGAAGAGGAGACTTATTATGGTGCAGCACAAAAGATTTATTACGTGGTGGCTTTTTTCCTGAAATTAACAGCTGTCTTTTGTTTAAATCATTGTGCATATAAGGAAAATAAAGTCATAAGACATGAACGGCTTCTAGCTCTTAAGGGCACTCTGCATTGCCAAGGAGAAATCCTAAAGTTTGAGTAACAGCAAAAAACAGAGCAGCCTTAATTCTGCAAGCCTGTAGTAATTTTGCTGTAGCTGAAAACTCCAGAAGGAAACCTCCTCTCATTTCCAGCACAAATCACTTGTTTGTGTGGCTTTTTGGCACACAAGTGCAGGGAGAACTAGTAAGGCACTTTTCAGCTAGCAGGCACCCATTTCCTTCTCTGAGGCAGCAGTAATCATTGTTGAAATCCATCTTTAAAAACAGGAAGCTTTATCATTATGATTTTCTAGCAACCTCGCCCTTTCTTGTGAACCCGACCCTGGTTACAAATCGTCTGCTTTGATTCAATCACAACTATTATAAGACCGAAGCGCAGGTATTTCCTATTTTGCTTTAAATCACATATGGCGTGTGCTTAGAAACAGCCTTGCTCAGGGTGATTCACCCAGCCTTGAGCAGGAGCTGCTTGATAGAGCTTTGCACAGGAGACCTATGTGTTTTTATCACGCTTCTGTTTATGTTTTATTTCTGCAGAATAGAAGCAATGAAGCAAGATCTCTTGAGCTGGGAAAATATTATCTGAGAGGAAAGCAGCAGGAAAGTGCTGAGGATGAATCTGCAGGGACCACAGCACAGATGATGTTTTTTTGACATATAAGCAACAAGTAAACGCCTCTCGTGGCAGTACTTAGCAAAAGGGGTTCTCTACATGGGAGCATAGCAGACTCACTGCTGCAGTGATGTTTTCAGACACATGTAATTCCTTCTTGAATGGATCCTTGACAGCACATACAGGGTTGGACACATATGTGCGTGGTGGTGCTGGCTGTTTGCTCCCCAGGAGAGGAGTTGCCAGCCAAGGCCACCACCCCCGCAGCACCTCCCGGCAGTCTGACAGGCCTGAGATTGCTGGAGAGAGCCACCAAATCCCCGAGGCCCACTCTGTGTTTCTGCAGCAGAAATATCCTCTGAGATGCCCCTTGTACTGGACCACCCTACAGGAGAAAACCCCTCTAATTCCCTCTCCACAGGCAAGCTGGTGCTCAGCTGCCGAGCCCCTGGGCCATGTTATCCTCAGAGACCACTGTCATCGCTTTTGTCTCAGGCTTTTAGCTTTTGCTGGCTGTGAAGTAATCCTGGGGTGATGATGGTAGAGGAAGGGACATTGGCTTGGATGCAAAACACTGCTAAGGCTGCTTTATCCCCAGGAGAGCTTGTTGAATGCCTCTCTAAACCAACCCATGGAGCAGGCATTTAAATGGCTAAGAAGAGCCAACAATAAATACTTTGGAAAGGACAGTAAACCAGGTCATTGTAGGTTTACAGTCATGTCCAATACCAGTAGCGAACAGCATATCTGACACTACCTTGTGCAGCAATTTTACTGCTTTCCTCAAGCAGGCTGGAGATAGGTAATGGGAAATAGCCTGGGAACTCAGTTTCCATGTTTCCTTGTAACCATTTGGATAACCCTTAACCACTTGTTTCTCCTGGGGTCTTTCCCCTCTGTGTTTCCTACCCCCAGAATAGTGGCCATTGGGAGGGGCATGGTGCAGGGGTACCAGGGTCCAAGTGCACCAACTCCATGCAGTGTACCTGCGCTCACTGAGGCCAATGTACCCAAAGACAGGGAGCCCTGGTTTCCCATTCCAGCACTGGTGGCATCTTCTTTATGGCATTGTCTGCTTTGTGTGATTCTGTCTTTTTGGCATGTCTGCTCTGCACAGACATCAGCCAAGTTAGCTGCAGAGCCAGAAGCCAGGGCAGTGCTGGAAATAACTGATCTACTTCGGTAAAATCTGTTATTAAAATCACAGCCAGTTCCTGAAACAGCTGATAAGGCATCCTCCAGCAAGCTCCACTCACTGGCTTTGCTGCTGCTGTCTCTTGGGGGCAGCTGCCTGCACTGCCCGCAGTGCTCAGCCCCTGTGGCCCCTGGGCCCCTGTCCTGCGATAGCCCCCTGGGGATGTCCCCTGGGCATCTCCAGCAAAGGGTGCCAGGCCAGGTGGCTCCTGGTGCGTTCCCGAGCACCTCCGCAGAGCCCTGCACAGCATGGGCTCACTCGGTGCCCTGCCGTGCCACAGCATGCCCAGAAGTGTCTGGGGAGCTGCTGAGGAAGTGACAAGGGCTGGCTGCAAATAAAGGTTGTGAACTCAACAGTCAGCAACTGCAAAAGACTTCTGTGGTCTAAAGCAGCATTTTCAGTGCTTTTTATTCTCTGGGGTTTGTTTTGCTTTGGACACAGCAGAGGTCACTGATAATAGATGAGAAAAGCGGAGAGGAGGATTTCTCATTTGCAAACACAACACTCTGCTTCCGGCAGAGGAGATTTAGCAAATCCTCTGCAAGCAGGAAAGAAGAAGGTCATCACAGAAAATGCACCAGGCTTTACACCCGCAGTACCTGCATGATGATTCCCAGCTGGCTGACAGGAGCAGTCTCTCTTGAGCTTTGTTTCTGATTACTGTCACCAGAAGGTTTGGACCATGTTACACCCCAGGAAGATGGGTGTAACTGTGTGACACAGGGCAGAAAGTGTTTCAGAGGGGAGAAGAAGAAAACAACTCTACAGACTGGGAAGGAAACATAAGAACAAGCAAGCTGGGCCAAGAGTCTAAACTCCTCCCGAATGCCTTCCCAGTCTTTGACTTCTCATTATTTGATTATCACAAGAGAAATCTAAAGAGTGTACTCACTGATTCCTGAATAAATGCTAACCCATAACATGGGCCATTCTTGGATACTTCACATTTTTACTGGTGCATATGGGGCATGAGCACTCTGCTAACATATTCTGAGACAACTGTGAAGAGCCAGAAAAGCTGAGACACTGCTTATTGGATCAAGACAGACCAGTTGAAATGTTGCTTGGTATTGATTTTTACATTTCTGCTTATTGTAGGTTTAATGGATGTAACGCCCAGCAACCTCATCTATGGTTTCTACTATGGATGTCTGCAATCAGAGAGCTTACTAAAGGCTTTTTCTGGTTCCATTAAGTAGAAGCTGTGCAGAAGATGGACATGGATGATCAAATAAGGGAGCAAATGAGGCAACACTGATCAGCACAGCAAGCTGAAGGTATCACTTCCTTGTTGCAGTTCAGATTTGTGTAGGCAACACAGCAAAGGACATTTTAAAGGGTGCTTTCAAATTGCTGCACAGTAGCCTGTTACCAGAAAGCAGTGGACTCCGCAGTGAATGCACCCCAAGTCTGAGAGGAGGCGCGGGAGGCTGGTGGGCCTGGGAAAGACCAGATAGGGCTCCGGTAGCAAAGGTGCGCAGCACTTGCCTATGTAGTCACACCAGGGTGCAAGGTGTTCCAGCAAAAAGGCAGCCCACGGTAAAATCTGATAAGGGAGGAGGAAGAAGGGGCTGCAGGGGCTGTGCCCCTAAAGCAGAAGGGTAGGGTAGCTGGTGACAGTTTGGGAGGGAGAGCAGCAAGGGATAAACAGCCTCGTTCCTCCCCCAGCCCTTGTGGTGATGATTAAGATCTGAACTGATTTATATTGACTGCAGCTACTGCTGTCTCACTTATCCCCCTTCTTCACAATGTAACCCCCTTCTCACACCCTAGCCATCACTCTGCTCTTATTGATCATGATTTTGCATAAGGAACAGGCTGACTTTCCTTGCCACCCACACACACTTGTCAGGCGTTTTGTGTACAATAGTGATTCTTAAATCCTTGGGCACTGAATGTCTTGCTTTGAAATCTTCCAAACCAGGCTTATCATTATTATTGTATCTAGAAAGCCTGCAAAGCACTCAGGAAAGTCATACGTACACCTAGCTTTATTGTAGCTACTGAGTGTTTTGAATCTTATGTCTCAACAATCTTCCATTTCCTCATGCAACAGGGATTTGTGCATGCACAAATCCTGGCTTTGCACATCAGATGTACATGTGTCAGCCAGGCACATGCAAAATGGCAATTCTGTCTGAGAAGCAGGATCCAAACAAACAGTGTTAGTGGCAACCCCCTGCACTGCTGTTCTATTCACATATCCTTGGCTGCTTGAGTCTCTGAGAATTGTCCTGCTCCAAATACTATGCTTCTTTTATAAAAGAAAAAAACCCAACCATCTCTTTCTTTTTCTGAGGCCCAGACTTGGGTTACACAGACTTCAACCCAGGAAACCCAAGAAGGATGTGATTTTTTTAAGCAGCATTAACAGGTAGCATGTAGGCAATTAAATCATTATCACAGTGTTTAGGCCAGGTTAGTGAGTTGCATAAAGGCAGTAGGCAAGAGAAAGAAGTAGAAAAGATACTGTTCGTTTTTTGAACAAGCCTAGAACTGTATTGCAAGCTCTTTAAGCAAATTTACTACTGTTACTGATTTTATGACGACACTGGAACTAAATAACACTGGCAAATTCTGCCTGTAACACAGTCTCTGTGGACCCAGGAGGAGAGACTGTTCATCATGATTACCATTTTTCACATGGGTAGAGATTTACACCCTGGCTGACCTGTTCCATACATGCCACTGCTGAAAATAGTGGTCTCCCTGCATCATCCGGGTGCCTTGCTTCCCCATGGAACAAAACAAGTAAAGTACTCACTGTACCAAAGGAAGGGGTTGGCTTAGCACCCTGCAGTCAGAGCGCTGGCACAAGGAAGGGGATAAAAGGAGGAAGAGTGAATCCCCGCTTCAGCATCGGCTGGCTGTGACAGGGATTTGCACCCTGCAGTCTTGCCCACGCCTGCCTCTTTGTTTCCTTCAGATTGTACAATTCATTTAAACCGATTAACTAATGGGATACAAATTTCACAATGTACCCATGTAATAATCAAGCCTGTATTTGAGAAAAGCATTTTAAACTCTGTCTATCACCAGTTTTGGCAAAGTGAGCTTGACTCCAGCGCAGCCTGGTGCTCCAGCCCCCGTGCCATGCATCCCTGCTGCTGGCAGGAGCTCTCTGCACTCCCACCCAACCCCACCAGCTCCCTCCCACTCTGGGCACAGTCCCCATGGATTGGGAGGCTGATGCAGCTTTTGTGACCCCAACCTCAGCTTGCCATGCCACCACACAGGGAAGGTGCTACACAAAGCCCGAGTTTTCCTCATGCTCTCCTTCTGCCCCTTCGTCCTGTGGCCACCAAAGAGGAAGGGGGTCCCAAAAATAGGGGGAGAACAAATGGAAACAAAGGTGAGATTGATTTTCCCTGCTCCATCTCTGTGCCCATACTCAAATTTATTCTACCCTCCTCACTTTGAGAAGAACTGAACTATCTCACATCCCCTCTGCCCACTGACTAGTTTTGATTAAAAATGATCATAATCTAAAAGAAATTAAGATAGCTACTAGATTTTTCTCTTTTTCCTTGTAAGAAGTCAAAATAGATGTAAGGAAGAATTAATGTCAAGAATTTTCCCGTCTGAGTTTTCTTTTGATGTCCTAGTGCAGCCTATATTTATTAATGAGATTTAATTCCTACTCTCAGTTTAGTATTTTTTTTTTTAAATTTTACAAGTGTGACGAAGGAATGCTAGTGTTAGAGTTGCATTTCAGTCATTTTGGTTATCCTGGAAAGGTTTCCAGGAGGCTGGATAGGAAGGAAATAGAAGGTTTAATGACATCAAGGCATGGGTTGCTGACACCAACATGTGACCTCTCAATTTACAGCAACAGGTGAAAGATGCACTTCTGCTTTAGAAGAAACTTATCTTGTTTCAACAGTGAGAAAGGACACAAGTGCATGTTGTTTCTTTCAGAAAAGCTTTTACTCTCATATTATCAAGAGGAGAGATGGAACCTCAGCAGACTCACTTTTAAGCACCGAGGAAACAGTGAAGTTTCAGAATATTGGCATCTTTTTTTAACTAAAAATTGCTTAATATTTTTATCCCTCCAAACATTTTTTAGCATACAAATTTGCTTTAGGTGGTTTCCCCAGGCAATTATGTAAAGAAAGCAGCCCAGTACTACTCATTTGTCTTTATCTTGCTTCATGCTGTGCCTGGTGGCAGAGCGTTGTTCTTCAGTTTCCAATGCTTTTTCATGAAAAATGAGAGCACTGAATTCTTCGCTGGACAAGGCAGTTCTGCAGTTGTGTTTATTTTTGCAGATTAAAATCCTGGTTTAGCACAGTGTTAGCTTTGGACCTAGCAGCTAGTGTGAGCATGGTGTAGGCTTGGCTGCTACATTTCTCCAGGTAAAGCACAGCTGTCAGGCCTTAGATCTTCATGCCCAAACCAGCCTTTTCTACAGCACAGCAACCAGAAAAAAAGTTCGGGATTAAGTTCATCCACCAGGCTTGTTGCAGTGGTTGAGCTCGTAACATTGCTCAGTGTTCAAGAAGGGTGAGGATCCTTGAGTGCTGGTGGTAGCACTAATTTTTGAAGAGCAGAGGGGAAGCACACACTGAACAAGAAGAGAAAACAAGTGGAGGAAAGAGATGAGAGCGAGGAAACAAAAGGAGAAGCAGACAGAGCAAGACAGAGAAATAGGTAAAACACAGTGGTGCGTTGGAGCCATAAAAACAGAAATGGAACTGAAGGGGGTGTTTTGGAGGGACACCCCACACCAGCCCAGCTGCTGGGGTCAGCACTGCTCAGTTGTGCTACACTCAGCCCCAGAGCGATTCCCCAGCACGAACCCAGAGTAGCAGTCTCTCCCCTGACTGCTGCTGAGGGACACCAGTGCACCCACCAGCCACAAAAACAGTCCCACCTTGCTCTCCTCAGTCAGGCAGAGCAGTACTAAACAAGGCCCTGTGGAAAGGGAGGTCATCGAAAAATAAGGTGGGAAATCCCTCCTACCAAAGAGAAATAGCTGGGAGTCAAAACATGCAAAATCTCAAAGCTTCCCATCATCACTGTTATTCATATTACTCCTGATCCATTTTTATGCTGGAGTAGTTTCATGTGTGGCTGGCCCAGCCGGCTGAAGATAAGAAAAAAGCGAAACAGACAAAGGCTAGCACTTCCCCATGGTAAGCAGCCTCCCACGAAGTAGCCAACTTACCGGGAAAGAGGATCCTTGTGAAGTCATGGTCATTCGTTATTTTCATTCTGCTGTGTCAGCATTTCTGATGTCTGTGTCAAAGAAAAAAGTCAGTTGCTTGAAACAAGCTCAAGCTGATCTGAAGTCTCAACTATCCCTATCAAAACCCTAACGACTCATGCCCATATCTTCCCTTTTTGTTTACTGGTCAAGAAAAGTTCTCCTTGGTTTGCCAAATTTTCAGAATTTTCGGTCTTTGGGCTGTAAGTGACTTTTTTGTGGATGGTTTGACTTGCTCTTTTTATTCTGTTCCCCTTTCACTCTGTGTGGTTACATAGCACGGCAAGGTGGAGCGGACAGGAATGTGCTCCCCTGGCTCATGCACATTTTCACATTAGGCAGAGGTAACTTGGAAGGGTGAACTCTCTTCTGGAGCCCAGGCAGCATGTCCTAATATTCAGCTGTGGAAGTTGTGAGGCCAGTGCTTCTTATTCTGAAGTATTTGTCAAGTTGTGCTGTGTGAATCCAAAGGAACAGCTGGTCTTCTTTAGAAATGGTTCTCTCTGAGCAGATTCATGTAATTTCTTTAATTTCTGCTTTGGTTTTGCTCTGCCTGGTCTCCATGCTACCACAGCACTGGGACAGATGCACTCAGAGCAGAGCTTCTTTCTGAAAGATGTTAGTGATTCACAGGCTCCTACCACAACTCCCTGCAGCTCTCTGAACAACCGCTTCAGTTGCAGAACAAAACTCAAAGCAGAAATAGGAAGTTCATAGCCAGGGTGCTGGTGTTGTAGAACTGAAGTAATACTTCAGTAAATTAATCATGCAGTCAGCTTGCACACTCTGATTGTGACCTTACAAAAGGTTTTGTGATGACATTTCTGCTTGGCTATTCAATACTCTAACACTGCTTCACAGATTGATAGCTTCATCTGTCAGTACAGAGTGGGATGAAGCATCAGTGGCAAACATTAAACTTTTAATTCAATAACTCATTTAATGGCAATAGTTTGCCAAAGTTTGAAAAAAAACATTTTATGACTGAATCACAGGCTTGATTCTTACAAGCCCAGATTTTAACCAGGCAGCTAATTTCTTCACTAACTATTCATTTGTGTTCATTGTAGGCTGTATTTTTATGACTTATGCCAGACTAGTGTCTAAGCCTACCACAAAAATTCATTCCAACCCTTCTTTTTGCAGCGACCTTTCCATGCAGATGCTCAAAGCAAAGCTGATCCCTGACAAACCCAAAGGGGAAGAGCCAGGAAATGAAATGCTGAGAACCTCAGGCTTGAGCTGGAAGGCAGCCAGGGCACACTCCGAAAACAGGCAGTGAGGCTTCTGCCTTGAATGTAGGTCATCACTTACTTATGGAAATTCACTGCTCATGTGAAGAGTGCCATAAAGCAGCGCTTTAGGGAGAGGAGGCACATGTGTAATGCTTTCTGTGTGGCCATTACAGAAGTACAAGGGGGAAGGCTCCCGATTGCTTTGGCTTTCTCTACTCCATTTGCACCATCTCTGTAGAAGGGAGGCATATGAGTGTCTGACATCACTAGAAAGATTCCTCGAGGGCACATTTCACTTGGAAGCGTAGTTTAAATACAAAGTTTTTTGACATAAATGAGGCATCTGTCTTTTGTCTTTTTAAACACATTATGCTCAGGAAGTTGTTCCAGGCTGAACTCTATTGTCAAAGTGAGGAGCTGCCTGTGAGCTAATCTCCCCATTGCCTGCACATCCCTGCCCACAAGCCTGCCCACAGCAATTAATGGGGATCTTTCTTTGTTTGTAGAATACAAACACACACACACACAGATACGCATTGTGGAGATCTGACTCCTGATGGGCTCTTCTGAATCTAACTGCAGAGCATGCTTACTGTTTGCATGTAACCACACAATTAATATGCTGGGTGTTGTACTCTGAAAGCAAGGAAGAAAGAGCTAGTTTGGTTAAAATTAGAGCCAACAAAGCTTTCTTTAGTTTTCATTTCACTGAGTCATCATACTCATCAAAAGAACACCCTCTCTCTTGTATCTCACTGAACTCCAGGACAGTAATGCCCAGTTCTCTGCCAATTCTCCATCCTCTGTTTTGGAACTCCATCACTGGTCACTTAACACCCTGCTCTGCTGCTTGCTGTCATCACACCATGCTGTCATCCTGCAGCTTTGATGTACCTTAACAGACCTCAGGCATGATGAACAGCTTTGATATACCTTAATGCATCTCAGGCATGATGATGCAATGAAAATGTAACTGTTCAAAAAGAAGTCTCAAGAAAACACACTAAAATACCTGTGTTGGTTCTTCAGTCTCACAAATGAAGCAACCGAGGTCTTTCCTACTGACGATCTGTTCTGAAAAGACAGCATCTCCTGTTATTAATGATCCTTTTCCCACCTTTCTGTCTTCCACACCACATATACTGGCCCTGTGCATTTACACTGCATGTTTTTCTTAGTCCCTGCAGGCATTCCTCTCTGTTACACTAAATCTTATGATAAAAATGGCTTTTCTATCCATCATACCATTTACAGTTGCACTTTCCAGGAATGCACTCCTGATAGACAATGCAGTTTGGCTGTATGATGCATACCAGCACTAAGATTAGCTCTTACCTGTAGCTTTGGGCCTGTATCAGAAGTTGCCCCATGTCTGTGACAACAGTTACTATGGAAAAAGAGCCTCCTATCCACCAGCAGAAGAGGGGCTGTAAAAGGAAAGGATGCTGCTTGGCAGACAAAAGTAGGACATCAGGCCCCAATCTCATACTGTCTCAGTTCTGCCTTGATGTCATGACTATTTCATCTTTCTGGGAAATACTGTGGTGGTTAGAGAGATGGTGCATCTCGGTTCAGTTGCCCAGAGCTGAGAGGAGAAACTAACACAAGTGAGTTTCAGATCCCAAATCTGATACATATTTAATACAATTTTAAACACAACTGTCACAAAATACTTTACTGGCCAATGACCAGTTCTGAAGAAATACATCTAGGATTTACGAGGGGGTAGGTACCTACATCCAAAATCCTACCGCAAAAAAAACCCCTCTGACCCTGATTCTTAGGGATTTTTTTTCCTAATACTTACAGTTTTAAATTCCTACACCTCTAGAGATGCATCTCTGATCATGCCTAGAAGTGCCCTGCTGCTAACCTGGTTGAACAGGTTGCTAATCTGAGCCTCATCAGGATTCATAGACTGGAACACAAATTCTCCATTCTGTCTATTAGCAGCCAGACAGACAAATTTCCCACTTCCTCCTCAGCTTTATACAGCCAGTTACAGTATTTCTGAAAATGGCCAGCTTTTCCTTGTAGGAGCCAGGCATAGCCACAGCTCTTTCTGTAAGTTAATAACACTGAATTGCAATTCTGTTTCTGAAAGGCAGTGTCATTTGTGGGCCAAAAAAAACCCCAAAACAAAACAAAACAAACCCACTCTGGCCAGAGTCTGGGCTCCAGCACTCAGTTCTGCAGCGACTTGATAAATCACTTCTAATGTCCCCATGCCCTGGATTGCTGAGATGTGGGACAGGTATGCTATGCACTCATCTGATGCTGAGAAACTTCATTCAGGGTTTGTGCAATGACACATGCAATGAAGAGTCAGTGGGACTTGTCCACAAAGCCTCTAGCTCCAAAATACAAGCCTCCACCAATTTGGCACTGAAATAGCTCCATTAGATGATAATAACAGGATGTGATCGTACTTTATTCAGACACCTATAGGAGGGTATAATAATATGTGGTCATTGTGCAAAACTAATAAAATGCCAAAGACCCTTAGTAGAAAAAGCTGATAGAACTTGAGTTCTCAGAGGGTAAATTATTTATGATCCACCTATCTGAATTATTTATCCTCCATTAATTTCTATGCCCTAGAGAGAAATTTCTGTCATTGAGCTCTAGTCATCTAGAAGTTGGATACCTAGTCAAAGCTGATTGTCTAAGGTCACTCAGTAATGGAAATATGAGCAACTCCAGAAGAAGAGCCATCCCTCCTACCTCAGACACCTCCTGAGACTCTCCACATTGACCAGAGAAGAAGTTGAGATGCCTACCTCAGACCAGACTGCTGCCTTCAAATGCTAATTCTGTGTGGGGCCCACGCTGGGTATGCCATTAGACCCTGGCATGGGTGCATCAGTGAGCCTGTTGCTGCCCCACGCTCCCCTCCAGTGCTGGGCCAGGGCTTGTTGCAGGCAGGACACCCTGCCCCTGCCTGCTCCCACTGCCAGAATTGCTCCAGAGCCACCAGCACCTGGCAGAGGCACCACGCAGGCTGAGTGATAGCAAGAGATTAATGATGTGGGAAACATGATGAACATGGGGTGAAGGAGAGAGAAGAAGAGAGATGGAGAATGAGAAGAATGAAGCAAAAATTCAAGAAATGGAAGTCAGCTGCAGGAAAGACAGCAGTAAGGGGAGAAGGAAAGAAAGGAAAAGAGGTTGTTTCAGAGAAACAAAAAACAATGTGAACACGACTTGCAGCCATCATTTAGGATTGGTGCTTAGCGTGACCAGGTAGAGCCATCCCCCAGAACAGAGCACGCACTTTCCTCTCCTCTGCCCAACAGTGCCCGGCTTTCCTAGCCCGTTGCCCTACTCCAAGAGACTTACTTAATGAATCACATTGACAGCCAGGCATTGTAAATCACCTCCTGTCACAGAAATCTCACTTTTCTTTCTTCGTACAAGCTCATAATTTGTTACCGTGGGCTGAACATGTCAGAAACAGGGCTGCCAAAGCAAAGCTGTCGGAGGGAGGAGAGGCATTGCTGCCCCATCTGCAGCCCAGCACATGCAGCTCCCCATCCTCGAGAGAACAGCCTTTGGAGAAGACACTTTGGAGAAGGGCAGGAAGGTAACCAGCACTCAGATGTCCTGAGCATGCAGATTTATATTTGGAGGCTGTTACAAATAAGAATTATTTTAAAGCAATCACATCAGTCAGGACCTTTTTATGCATTTGCTGCAATGAAACACAAATGAAGAGTCACGAGTACATACTGAATGTAAAGGTTAATCAAAGGCAGCTTCTTCTGGCAGCTATATCCTTCTGCTGGTCTTTGCCAGGAAACATTCACTTCATTGTTTTTCTCTTTTTTTTTTCTTTTTTTATTTTTAGTATATATGTCTAACCCCCATTCTCAGGTCTTCTAAAAAATAGAATTATATCACACCCATTTTTAAGAGAAGAAAATGGCGAACCTGTAACATTTCAGACCTGCTTTGACAAATGGGTTTTCAGCTTCAGTAGTTTTGACTGAGACTTTTCTATATGTATTATAAAAGGTGCTGACTGAGCCTTTGTTGCAGGCATTGAATGTAATCCCCTTAAGAAAACCACCTGAGCCGGCAGAAAAATGCAGAGCAGTCCCAGCCCATCAAGAAGCTGTACAGGTCTGTTGATGTATCCATTCTGGGGACTTTATGTCTTACATACTGCCCAGCTGGGAAGCATTTGGAAACACGTTATGGACAGATTCAGCATTAAATTGTGGGTTGACTGGAGACTGCAGTGCGGGATAGTAGCATCTAAACTAGCTTTTGACAAGCCCATGGCAATTTAAGATGCCATTTACCTGGTAACATTCACTTTGGGGAAATAACAGATGTCGACCGTGCTCTCATTCACCCAAGTAGATCACCATGCACAGATTCAATTGGAGCTAAGCTACCACACAAGCTGATGGGAGAAGTTGCAAGAGAAGCATTAAAACAAGGCACCACAATTCAGCTAGACAGTCTTTTTCTCTAAGACCATTGCTCCTGTTGGAGGTGGAACAGATCTGTCTGTGTGGGGCAAGGTTTGTAGGGCTTCCCAGTGGAGCAAGACTTGTAGGGCTTCCCACACCCTCCTGCTTCTGTGAGCCAGTCAGTGCTGGGACAAATCCAGGTGGTGATGCTTGGTCCTTTGGTACAGCAGCAGTGCTGACCTTGGCTCCCCTCTCTGCCATAAGCAGCACACTTCCCATAAGTCATTAATTTTTAACTTTCTTCAGTCTGTGCCAGGAACTGAATTGCTGTAAAATAACTCATACGGAATTTCAAAGAGGCCGAGATAAACCAGGAAATAATCACCTTGCCTCATTGAAAGGATTTTACTCTCCAAGACCAAGGAAGTGCAGTAGGATTGTTTTCACATCCCACTGTCTCTGTCCTTCCTTTCTAGCTTCACTTCGTTTTTTCTTCTCATCACAGATAAGGTCTCTGACAATTTTCTTCTTCATCTTCTTACGCCATTTCCAAACTTAGCTCTCTGAATTTTCATCTTATTTAAATTTCTCTGCTCTGCTGGTGGACTCTTACTGCTCCTAGGAAGGTATAAGGGGTAAATGAGGTGAATGAGAGTTTAACCCTAAAATGTAGTTGCATTTTTCCAGTCAGGCCCTGGTTCTCAGCCTCAAAATTCTTCCATTAAAGTTTCTCCTTCAGATTTAAAATAGATGTAGTGAAAATATCCAAAATTTTCCTAGAAGTGGGCAGATTTCTGAGTTTTTTCTGACCTCATGAGCTAAAAACCTACTTTTGTCTCTGTTCTCAAGACACGTCAGAGCTGATCATGCTGGTAGATGTCTGTTTTCAAATATTCACCTGAAATGAAAGTGAGTTCCCATCTTGGTTTCTCGTCCATGTTTAGACTACTTCTTTTAAAATTTCTAATTCAACTAGTAAGTTTACATGTAAGGTATGGATGAGATCAAAAGCCTACTTTGGGTGTTTTGGTTTGTCCATGAAAAGCAGTAGACTTTATAATCTCATTGTTTTTTCTCCATACTTACTGTGGCTTTAAAAGCAGTAGATACCCTTGAAGCATGCTATCTACATCTGCATTATAGGCATTACTCATGCTGCCCCAAACACTCAAGGGAATACAGGGAGGACATTAAGCCAGTAGCAGCACAGCAGAAGAAAGTAAGAGTCATGACATACGTCTGTCTGTTGTTCTTGTGCCACAGGGGTCTGCCCCTCTGACTAGCTATTTTATCCCATTCAGAGTCTCCAAGAAGGGATAAAATACTAGTTCAGTCACAGGAGGGAAAGATTCCCTACTGTGCCAAAACCCCCAACCACCCAACCCCCTGGTAAGGGAAGTCTTGATGATGACGGCTTGTCCATACAGGTCAGGAAAAGGCAGATGGGTGGAGTAGCCCTGGGAAGCCTGTATAACACATGTTGTTAATAACCCACTCAGTAGATGGGTTCTATCTTCCAGGCAGTTTGATAATGACTTTTCACAGCACTTAAGCTGGAGAATGTCAGGATTTCTTCTGATGAAATGAGATTGCCAGTCTGTGGAGAAATGCAGTTTTCTTGCAAATTGAACCATTACTGAAGATCAATTTTAGTATAACCTTGATCCAGAAAGGTTTGTTAGATACAGAGGGGGAAATCTCATCTAAGAATTACTTTGTTTTAGTGACAGAATGCAATTCATATTTCCTAATACCAAAAAAAAAAAAAAAAAAAAAAAAGAGAGAGCAAGAGAGAAAGAGGAAAGGTGAGAAAAGCAAAAGGAGAGAAGGGAAGGGCAAAGATCTGACAAATGTTGGAGACCATGGCCTATTACCTGCGAAATTATTGGCTGTGAAAGTAAAAGTTTGTTCTGTTCTGCTTAGGAATTTAGGTTCACAAGACAAAAAGCATTGCTCTGTTGAAATACAGCTTTTCAATGGAGCAAATATGTTGGTAAATATCACAAACTCTGCTCTAAAAATCCTTTATTCTGCCAAATTCTTAATTTCTTCGGGCATCTCAAATTATTTCATTAGTGGACATTGGCTAACCAATCTGCTGTGTAAACTGTTTTTCTCACGAGTATTGTAGGATAAAGTACAGGCATCCAAGATGCCTCTCCACTGATACAATGATTCAGAACTACTTGTATGACTTATGTGCTGCCTGTCACCACAGACATTTTCTTTTTCTTCATGGCTGCATTTACAGATTGTATCTTATTGCCACTTACCATAGTATTTGTTGTGTGGGTGTATTACTAGTGAACAATGCCTAACTAGATTTACTTTACAAATGCTGTGAGCTTAAACTGCAGTAACCACTCTGAAAGCTATTATGCCTTATCAATGTGCAAATAGTATGTTCCTACCCACATGCTTCTTGCAGATCTGAAGGTCTGCAGACAGGCTTTGGCAGTGCTTTAGGCTGCAGTCCCTTTCTCCTGCTCAGTTAGTACAAAAGCCTAGGCAGAGAATTAGGCATCCTGTGGTGGGTTAACCTTGGCTGGATGCCAGGTGCCCACCAGGCCCCTCTCTCACTCCCCCTTCAGCAAAATAAAGGGGGAAAATAAGATGAAAAACTCGTGGGCCAAGATAAAAGCAGTTTAATTAAAGCAAAGGCCAAGGCCACGCACAAAAACAAAAGGTAAACAAAGATGCTATTCTCTACTTCCCCCCAGTAAGTGATATCTGGGCACTTCCCAGGAAAGCAGAGCTTCAGTATGTGCAGCAACCACTCCTGGAGACAAACACAGTGACCAATGCCCCCCTCCTCCTGCCTGCCCTTGGCTTTTATGGCTGAGCTGATGTCACATGGTATGGAACAGCCAATCCGGGTCAGCTGTCCCGGCCACGCCCCCTCCCAAGCTGTGTCACACACACCCTGCTGGCTGCCAGGGTCACACTCAGCTCTGTGAGGGCTGTTGTGGGGGTACTGACTCCAGCTCAGCCAGACCCAATACACATCCTTATATGTTTGGGAAGCTGAATCAAAGGGTCCAAAAGGTATTTGAACCAATATTTTGAATCTGGGCTTGTGCTTGTGTGTGTGCATGCACTCATAACCATGGTGTATATTAGCACAGAGGTTTTTTATACTAAAAAATTTCCTTCTCCTTTCCATCCTTCCTGTAGCTCAAGGGTACAGTAAAGGTCAGATACAGCACGTTATAGAGGAGTAGGAGACAGGGCTACAGCATATCAGAGTCTCTGTGTTTTGGTCTAGCAGAGCAGCCCATGAGGAGGAGCTGGTACAAGATGACACCAGTCCCGGGGACAGCTCAGCGCTACCTTCCCATCAGCAGCCTCCTGTCCTGTCCTTGCTCTTCTGCTCCAACAGGCAGCATGCTTCTAAGCCTGACTGTGCAGAAAACTTTTAACAAAGCCCTTTGAAAATGAGTGTAGCCATTTCCATCCAGGAAATGTGAGCATTACTCAGGACATACACTGAGGTACGTGAGACCCAGCTCTGGGATTACAGAGATTATAATTTTCTTCAGATAGTGGGGAATTTTGCCCCCCATCTTTTTTCTGTTCAGTTCCTATCACAATTTTTGTCATCACCAGACAAAAAATACCTTTAATTCTGGCAGATAGCATGGAGGAACTAGGAATCCTTGTTCCTCATTACAGCATTAGACTTAGCAGTCCCCAAGCTGTTATGAAACACTGCAAAGGGGTCACAACAGGAAGCACAACCATCAGCAGCTAGTAAAATAAAGGCTTTCCTTCCTATTCTAAGGTTTCAGAACTTCCTTATCCTCCAGCTCAAAATCCTCTTGCAGCTGTTGCCTTTATTTAAAGGAATTTTTGTTCTCATTTCTGCCTGGGCCATGTTAAGGACCCACCACCTGCTTGTTCCTACGGTATCCTCAATTTGCATGAAAAACAGGCAGAATGAAAATAAAAGATGCAGCTTAATCAATCTTCAGAGGAGACCTTGAAGCCTCCAGTCAAAGGTCTGCAGACTGCGTTAGGTACTCACTCCCCTGGCTCCATCTGAGCTCCTGCCACACCTCTGTGTCTCCAGCTTCATTTCCCTTTTTCTAACTAGACATGGTGCTGCCATTCTGGATGGAAAGTAATCTCACAGCCTGTTTAATATGTACCTGTTGACTCCCGCACAACAGTTTAATCAGAATTTGATTGGGTTTGGAGGCAATCTGTCTGTTTAGAGGCTGAAAAAATAAAAGCTGTCTAAGAAACTGCTCTCAAAACGCAAAAGAGGGATTATTTCCAAGTAAGTGCAAAGCCTGGGTCAGATCCTATTCATTTTATTTATATGAGCAGTCAAACCATGAATGGAACGACACGACTGAGCTAGGTAAGCAGGATCCAATCTATTATTTTCAGCTCCCTGAATACCTCTAGTCCTCATTCATCCAGAGTCCCAAGGACCTTCTGACCACAGTCAGACAACATAAGCAGCAAGTTTAAGCACAGGATTATCCGAGCAGTTCAAGTTAGGCACATGCTTAAACTCTTGCTGAGTTAAAGTTCAGAGTAGCTCTTGGGGTTTGGTCTTCCCTGCTCTCCTTTGTGGACACTGAGGAAAGTGTTTGTGAAAAAACGGCTGCTTCTAGCTTTCACACAGATTAATTCTGTACAGTTCATAATTTTTTTTTGTCAGCTGGGAAGATTACTGCGTGTGGGAACTTCTCAGGCTGCTCAAACAGAACAAAAAGCAGTGACCCCCACTAGCTGAATTTTTTTTTTCTCCTTTAATGCTGACTGCATGGGCAGGGATGTGAAAGGCCTACTGGCATAAATCCTGGGAGGATGGAAGATAAAGCAGGTTCCTGGGTATATCACAGCCAAGTACCACTGCTGGTGGGAGCAAAAGGATGGCTGTGGCTCCCAGCTGGGGCTGTGGGCAGGAGAGGGAGCCCAGCAGCATAGGCAGCATTTATCCACAGTGCCAGAGCACCATGCCCACCTTCATTCACCCACCATGTGCTCAGCATCCTGTTTTAGCAGTCAGGTACACCCTTGCTTGAACATTTGGAGGAAAAATATGGGAAAAACATAATGTCCAAGCCAGGCTGAATCAGATGCCCTTTTTACTTGATCCTTAGCTCTCTGAAGAAATTAATACTTGAGCCTACTCCACAGAGAGCTGGCAGGTTGCAGGCAGCCTCCCTGTGCCCACCATGAATCATAGAATCATTAAGGTTGGAAAAGACCTCAAGGATCATCAAGTCCAACCCAACACCACCCAACTCACTCCTTCCATAGTGCTCAGCTTTTGTCTCAGGGTCCCATAGCTACTCCAGCTGGAATAACCCTTGGGGCCTCCCAATGCAAAGCAACCTCTGCAGTACCAGGATTATCTGGCTGTCGGGGCCCAGGGATTGTTGGTTTTCCCTTTACCAGTCTCCACAGGCAGGATGCACAACAAAGCAAGGGGGAGGGCAACGGAACACAGGGTAAGCATGTGCCACGGCCTCTCAAGGTTACCCGACAGCTATTATTAGCCCTGAGCTGTTGATCCAGCAGCCTTTTCTTTGTCTCCATAGGTCAGGTACAGACTGCAAAAAAAGCTCCCAAAGGAGTGAGAAGCAATGGACAAACTCAGTGCTCTCCTTCAGAGGACAAGGAGGAAACTGTGACCTAGACAGGTCAGATTCCTTCAGCCTCCATTTGTCCTGAGAAAACGGGCATTGGTGCCAGTTTGTTAGGAAGTGCTCAGCAAGGGAAGGTAGCAATAGAAATTTTAAATATTGTTTTCTACAACATCCAGTATAATAATGCCCAAGGCCTGAGGATTCGATTGACAAAATCAAATCAATATCATTGCATACATTCCCCCCTTAAATTACCCCATTGCCTCAGATTTTGTAACCTTCAGATTATGTTGCCTACACACACACACTAATCTAGGAACAAATGTTAATTTTACAAACAGCTTTTCTGCTTGAAAATGGCACTACCTTGGCTGTTTGTCCCTGCCCCAAAGTGAAGATCACTCCCTGTGCTCCACAGCATACATAGAAAGAGGGCTCGTGAGAGCTCCCCCTCATCCTCTTCAGAAAAAATGCACTGGCTTAGTTCACCCTACCTGGGAGGATGCTGATTTACAGGACAGGTAATTCAGTGAAAATTAGGCTATTTGAAAGTGTTGCAAATTAGGCTTTCAGAGTCTCCAGACCCTCTCAGAAAACTTAGCCCTTGAAATTTAAGAGCCAGAAAATCTCTGTACTACCACTAAATGAACCAGAACATCTTATTAAAATCTCACTGTGAAGTAAAATTGTGCACAGACACCCATATTTTTTTCAAATCCACTCTCAGACTTGACTCCAGTTTTGCATATTATCACTGCTTGTGTCAACAGTTAAGAAAGTTAGCAAAACTTCTCTCTCCCAGGAAATTTGAAGGAACGATACCTGACATAGAGTCCAGTGACTAAATCTAAGTACAGCACTGAAAAACATCACGTCATTGAAATTCTTGCACTGTTCCTTGTTAATATGCAGCTTCTTGGAATGCACTACGTAAAACAAGGGTAGCAAACATCATACAAAATAGTAGCACTACAAAATGCAGCTGGATTGAAAAATAACGGATCTTTCTTGAGATAGGTGCCTGCCTGTGAAATTTCACCTGAACAGTAAGATTTGCCAATAAATTAATTTTTTAGCAGATATAAGCATCTGAAATAGAACTTTAAAGAATAACAGGCACAATTTGCACATCGAGAAGACATATGCACTTATCCACAGAAATTCAGACACTGCTTTCAGCAAGTCACTCCAAAACACCCTTTTTTCTTCATTTATCTTTTTTTTTTTTCCCCCCCTCTTGGCACTTGTGAATATCCTTTAATATTCTTATGAGTTTGTCTGCTTGTGATTCTGATGAAAAAAATAATATTTTCAATCTAAGCTGAAATAGAATTAAGCCCAAGCTGCATTGATATTAGCATGTAAATAATGATCATTAAGTCAGTGCAACATTTATTGTAAGTTGTGGGAATACAGTGTAATATTTTGCAAGTTCAAAAAAGACTAAATTTTTATTACAAAATGCCATTTTTATTACATAGGTAGTTATTGTACTGTAGTGCTGAGTGCATTCATTAAAAATATCTATGAAGCATTATTTTTTCCATATTTTTCATAGCCTATACTGCTTCCACACAAGGCTATATTTTAAAAGGTATTCTGCAATTGCTCATCACCAGCAATTCTTCCTAATAATATCTTTAAGCCACCTAGCTATTCAGCTAGACATATGCAAGATAGGACACACCTCACTGAGGAATGAACTATGTTTTAAGGTCTTTTTTTTTTTCTTTATGAAATCATCTGCCTAGAGACACTCTGGAAAGAAGAGGGAGGTAAAGAAAGAGCAAATACCATGGTGAGTGAGGTGGTTAACAGGGGAATCCAGAGCAACAGTTTAGGTCTCTCACCACCTAAGCTATGCTGGTTTGCAATTCATTTCTATAATCACTAGCTCTTCAAGTTGGCAATGACTCTTCCTGTTCCTTTGTGTTTACAGCAAAAGTAGTTCTTTCCCAGTCTGTTAATACAGATTATCAAACCTCTCTTTCCAGTCCATGTCTAAAGCATAGATGCCCTGGAAAAGGCTCATGGCTCAAGTGCTTCTTCTTCTAGTATGCTTCATTGCACATAAGTTGGCAATCACCATGTGTGAACTCATCTCAGAAGCTAGGACCGAGACAGTTCAGCTATTGTGTGGTACCTTTGAAAAAACACTAAGAGCACTAGAAAGTATAAATCATCATTTGTTACGGGATTGTCCCCTATTTGAATGATTTAATTACTTACAGTCAAGCAGGCAGGCTGGATCACTGAGGCTGTGCCTAGACTAGCACACCCTCACCCAGCTCACCCCAAGGTTCTCCAGCTGCTGCTTTCACAAAACTCAAGCACAAGGTGTCCCAACTGCGGTAACTCTTCTGGTGGACCAGGCACCTGGAGCTCAGTGTTGTCTGAGGCTGAGTCCACCACCACCCCTCCATAGTCACAGGTAACAGGCAGGGGAGGTGTGATCCAGACCAATCCATGGGTCATCGCCTTCCCCACAAGCTACGAAATTCTTTTCAGCATCCTAATTCAAATGCAAGGGCTATCCTACAGATTTACAGAGAAAAAGAGAAATCAAGTGTAAGCATCAACATACCAGGTGCCTGTGTTAGTAGTGAGTTTATAAAGTGCCAATAGAGATTTCTCCCTTCTATTTGTGCAAAGTTTGCATTTTCCCTCTCCCCATAGTTCCTCCTAATCCTATGGGGAAAATCTGCTTATGGCCCTAATTCAGATAATTAGTTTAACCCTGAGCAAATGAGCAAGGCACGCCCATCTTCTTGCCTCTTAACTGTGGCCTGCCTCTCAGGCTAAAGGCAAAGGTAGAAATCCCCTCACACATCTTCCCCAAACTGGTTACTCATTAAGGAGGAAGCTGGCAGGTGATGTTTCACAAGTTCAGTTTCTAAATCCAGGACTGCTTGTATCACTATCCTTATCCTCTAATTGCAATCATGCTTCTTCTTCTTTAGTATGCACTCTCCAAATAATGCATTTAGAAGTAATCCTACTCTTTCCTAACTTTCTTTTTACTAAACTAAATAAGCCAAGATCCAGTAATCTCATCTCGTTACACACTCTCAGCTCCCTGGTAGCTTTTCACTGCTCCCATTTCAGTTTATATTATTTTTCTTTTTAATATAGAGTAGCTCTAGTATTCTCCAGGTATTCATACATATGTCTTGTACAGTGGTACTAAAGCTTTATTTTTTTCTGCTGAAAATTCTTGGATTGGTGCATCATAGAAGCTCAGCAACGTAGGATTGGAAAAGGACTGCCTGGGACTACACAGGCCATTCAGTCCTGCTCCTCACAGTCCTTTGAGATTGAACCCCAGTAGTATCACACTGGTGGTTCACAGATCTTCAACCATTGATCCACATTCCCCCTATTTTCCCTGCTGCCTCTGGTACAGTGACCCCATGCTTCTGACTTTGCACTTTGTGCTTCTATAATTCACCCTGTTCCTGTTGCTCTAATTCACGGGGTCCTCCAGTCCTCCCTGAACAGTACTTCTGTCCTCTTCAGTGTTAGCAACGCTGGGCCACTTCATACTACTGGAAAATGTATTAAGCTTATACCAAGTTGTTGTACTAAGGTCAACGATGAAAGAATTGGATCGTGCTGGTTTCCAGACGTGCCCCTGAAGAAAACCAGTAGTAACCTCGCTCGTTCTGGCTCCCTTGACACACTCACCTGGTTCCCACTCAATTCCTGTGTGAAACCCACTGACCTCACCACAGAAATGTTTGCAGTTACAATTCCAGCATTGCTCAAGACCCATGAACAGAGAGCATAGAAAGCATGTGTTCAGTAAAATATTCTGCAGGGTTTAAAAACATAGGTTTTCCCTTTTGATAGAAGTAATAATGAAAGCAAGCCCTCCTCTTGTAGTAACTAGGGCAAGGCTGATGTAGGAAGCTTTATTGTTTCAATTCTTTTAAATTTAAACTCAGAAGACTGAAACAAGAACTTATGAGAACTTATTAGCATACTTTTTTGCTTGTTTTCTGGTGAACTCTAAAATGAATGAAGCTGAGCTATCGCTACTCAATATAAATAATATTAAGAATAAGAAGAATAATGCGTTCACAAATGCATTAATGAAAATAGTAAATAATATGCAAGTAATGAGAATAAAAAGCTAGAGAAAAAGTATTGAATGGACTAAATATTCTTAAAAAGTTAAACTTTGGTAAAACAACTGTTGTGCAATTGTGCAGCTAATATGACTAAAAAGGAAAGTCATGTAAGTTAATAACATCTTGGAAATTGTCACATGGCAAATATTTATTGAAACTTCTTCCATCCTCCTTTATTTCTCAGTCTCTTTGTAAGACTTAGAAATAAATTGGTTTTGTAAATGGTAAGTGTGAGAATTTTGAAACAGCTAATTTTCACAGGATATTACAGTCATAAATTACATTTAAAAAACTTGGAGCAGGAATCTGGTATAGGAATCAATACATTATTCAGTTATGAGGAACTAGCTCCAGAAGCTGTTATTAATGGGAGCAAAGAGCTTCAGTCAATGAGTTCTTCTCATATTGCATTATTAATACTCAAAACGCAAATTTTCTGAGATGAATTTGCAGTAAAAAAAAGACAGTAGAATATCTGATTCGTGCCAGCCGTGATATGAAAAGAAACACATTTTGCATGCGGCACTATTGTATCTGCGAAAATTGCCGCCAAATTGCCACTGAAAGCATCAAGTCATCCTTTTGTTCAGTTTTCTATTTATTTACTACACCACTTGTGAAGGTCTACAATTAACAGCCTTTTCTTAAATTATCTAAAAATACCATTCAGTGAAATCCTCAGATCATTTCATATTAAAACACAAAAAGTCAGTTTTATGTTTAGAAAGTAACAGATTTACAGTTGCATATGCAATTTGTCATCTCTGGATATGGGATAGAAATAGGGAGCTGACTTCTGTGGATATTCCTTCAGCTGTCCCTCAAGCTATCACTCCCTATCTTTCAGAAACATTGCTTAGTGCTTTTTCCTGACAGCCCAGCTGAAATACAAGGGCCAAATCAGCAGACCTCAGCCTTCCTCTTGTCAAGGGGTCACAGGTCCCTCTCCCCCCCCACCTTTTTCTGTTTAAATTCTTTATTACTTGCCTGTTGCGCTACTTCAGGCAGTGCTTTGTGAAACAAAACAAAGTCTACTGCTCCTGGTATTTTCTATCCTCCCCTGCCTTTACAGACATCTCCTCTGTCACTGGTAAAAGATCATGGCTTCGGTGACTTGATATAGAGAGGGCTTATAGCCAAGGAAACCTTCTGCCCAAGATCTGAAGCTTTCCCTCCTTGCCTTCAGAGGCATTTGGCATTCATTTAAGTGAGTAAAGATTTTAATATAGGTCACTACTAGGTATAGGACTCCCGGATTGCTTTTGCCAGCTCAGCATCACCTCGCTGGGTCCCTGGGTGTGCTTGCACCTGCGCCAAGAGCCAGGTCGATCCTTGCCACTGCAGCTGTGAACCACTGTGGCTTTAAAGTCCTCACTCTGCTCAGAGCTAGTCTCACCAGAAATTGAGTAAGCGCAGTGAACAGGAGTGATTGCAAAGCTTGTCACACCGTGCAGTAAAAGTATACACCATTCATTTATTTCACAAAAGGGGGGAGGATCCATTTTACAGATTAACACCACAAAAGTTAACTGGGCCCCTCAGTTCAAGAGAGACAGGGAACTGCTGGAGAGAGTCCAGCACAGAGCCACAAAGATGATGAAGGGAATGGAGCATCTCCCTTATGAGGAAAGGCTGAGGCAGCTGGGTTTCTTTAGCTTGGAAAAGAGGAGACTGAGGGGTGACCTAATCAATGTTTATAAATACGTAAAGGGTGAGTGTCAGGAGG
>WKFP01015150.1:70808-90243 GCA_011057875.1 Pterocles orientalis
CCTCTTAAATTCATGCCTGGTTTCCCCTCCTTTTCCTGTTTTTGCATACATGGTCTCCTCACTTCCTGTCACACTTCAGTACTCCCTGTTCTTGAGAGCAAAACCCTTGGTAAACGTCACTGGCGGCTACTACCACGAGCACAAGGCAGCTGAGGTTAACTGTCAGCCTTTGTTTGCACCCCATAAGCACCTAAAAGACAAGCAGCAGGATTTTCAAGGGCAAAAGGTTAAAAGCAAAGACTTTGCAGTGCCGGTGGTGGCACCACCCGGTCCCACCATCACCTAAAGGGTAGCTCAAAGTCTGGTCCTGACCACCACAACCCTGGAGGTTTTCTGATGGAGTTAAAGAGCAAGGAGATCTGGGAGCACCATGCACAGGCATGTGTTATTTGTGTTGACTTTTGCCTTCAGTTTATTATATGAAATATTACTCAGTTTATTGCTTGGTGGATTGATAGTCGCTCTGTGTGGTGGGTGATGACTTTATGGCAGTGCCCTGCCCAGGACAGTGCCATGGTAGCTCTTCCACCTCAACAACCCAAGCCTATGCCCACGGGCTCAGGGACCAAAATAACATAGGGGGACCACAGGAGGGAAAACCCTGCTGGGTGGAAGTGGTGACATCCACTGCGCACCTACCCTGTAGTCTCTGAGTCATTGTGAAAGTGGTGCTGGTGGACCCCACCATGCTCACACAGCCATTTGCCCAGGCAGACATCACCACCCTCAGCATGTGGCCCCAGGCCAAAGCCACCTTCCTACCCCCTTGAAACAAATGGGGTGAAACAAAGGCCCCAGACGAGCACAGCCTGACTCATGTCACTAAATACAGCCAACGAGGCAAGTTTCTTCCTTGTCTGCTTGTCTCCCATCCAGCAGAAGAGCTCTTGAACCAGTTTGCTAGAAGCAGTGTCAAGATTTAAGGTGTTGCTCACTGAGGTGCCTGATCAAACCGGCGGAAACCACTCCAGGGTCCCTTAAATTACTCATGACTCATCCCTCTGTGAAGCCATGCCCCTTTCCTGTTTATCTTTTTTATAGTTTTTTATACTGTCTGGTACTGTGTTAGTTCTTGTGTTTTATTAGACTTCCAGGTCAAGGGTTTTGAACTTGTTTGTTATTGTCTTGTTGCACAATAAAGTTACGTGTCCCAGCTTGACAGCACAAAATGTAGGTTTTCAGAGAGGATTTCGATATTCCTTGCATCACATGTAGTTCTCCAGGTGTCTGAATGCTTATAGAGTCAGTACAGATTTCCTGCATTTATAGCAGATTATATGTGTAGTCCTCCAAGCACATCCAAAGTTCCCTCTTCAATGGCCTCTGACTCCATCATTTTGTGTCCTTTCCATATGTGAACCCTTAAACCTAACCCTTAAACATTAGCCTGGCAGAGCTAGTATTTTGGTTTAAGTTTTATTCTGTGTAACTCTGGAAAAATAGGGCTGGAAGGAGCTTTGAGGGGTCATGAGGTAGATATAGTCAACTCCAGACAAGTATCTCTTAAATTAAGATCAAATGTTAACTGACTCTGCTAGCTCACAGCATCCTGGGACAAAGTTATCTGCAGAAAGAGTATAGGTCAAGGACACTGGCTGATATGGGTACAGGCTTGGGTTTGCAGCCTCAGGCAGGAGAGGGTGCCGTTAGGTCCTTGGGTCCTTGGTGGGTCATCTCTGTTCCAAACATCAGAGTCAGAAGGATGTCCCTGCCACTGGCAGCGAATTGAGGTAGTCATGGGACTGCACAGATAAAAAACTATACTTATGCATTGGGTAAGAATGTTGAAATGCAAGTAACACATTTGTTTGCTTTAATACTTTCACAAGCTTTTAAATGCTGAAAGTCGAAGAACTGCCCAGTTGTCTTTGAGGCTGACATACCCATAGTCACTGCAGGAGGTTACAGTCATACACAACAAGATATGAACACAACTGAAGTTGTTATGTGCCTGGGTAAATAATGCCAGAGTAATCACTACATTGCTAATATTCATCTCACTCCTTGAAGAAAAGTAATGACTGCAAGCCATAGCCAAGCAACACATTACAAGAAGCACTGCAGCACCGATCTGGTATGATAGCTCTAGTCTAGTAACACATCTGGCAAAATAGCAGGGAAATAGTTCATGCTGTGTTGATCATACGATAGAAATAGATATGGCTTCTGCTGCCCAGTGCTCCCTGGCATGCAGCTGCTAGATTCCTACCTTCATGCCGTGTGCTAAATTATCATGGAATCATAGAATAATTTAGTTTGCAAAAGAGCTCTGCAGGTCATCTGCTGCAACACCTCACTCAAAGCAGAACCAAGCTTTCAGTTACAACAGGATGGTCAGGGCCTTTGGAGCTTTGAAGATCTCCAGTGATGGAGGTTCCGCAACCTCTCTGATTCCCGTGTTTGACTATCCTGGTTGTCATAAGCTTTTTTCTAATATCTAACCAGTTGCAACCTGTAGGTGGAAAGACTGGCTTCATCTTCTCTATAACATCCCATTAAGGCTGGGTTTGCTCCAGGCGGAGCAAATCCATTTGCTCTTGCAGTCTTTCCTCTTATATCATATGCTCCTGTCCCTAGTTGCTCTATACTGGACTTGCTCCAGTATGTCAATGACCTTATTGTACTTAGGACCCCCCAAAACATTTTCCCAGCTGTACTTTCCAACCCTCCATTGTTTTCAAACTTGTAAGAAGATCAAGAATGGTTAATCTATTTATTGAAAGGAAATAAAAGAAAAAGTCATATAAGGGCACAATCCCTGGGCTGTCTCTGCATTTAGCATTAGACAGATGGCTCACATTCCACCTGGGTCTCTGGAGGCAGATGCAGCCCAGATCTAAATGGGGAGATGCTCAGCTGCAGCCATGTCAAATGCTGAGCATATGTCACAACTGCTGGTGTCAAGGGGCAGAAGGGAAAATAGAGCTTTATAATCCTGCCCAAGTGTCCTGGAAATCAGCATCAGAGCCTCTAGTAGTGTCTCCCATTTGCTGTAGACTTCAGAAGGACAGGGAAATTTTCCATGGTCATCTGTCAGATAAAAAAGTTCCAGCAAAAGATAAAAGTCAGCACAATATGTAGCATCTCCCAATGGCTTGGTCTAGAGTAAAATCACCTTCATGAGAGACCCCAGAAGGAGAGAATTGGCACCAACCACTTGTAAAACAGCAAAGTTCACAGGGAGGTAAGGATGTAACCTGTAGCCCATACAGAGGTGAGTACAGGAGGATGGGAGAGATGGCAGCAGTTATATACCTGCCTACAATAATGGAAAAACTTAGACTGATCCCTGTCCTTTAGAGGGAAATGTTTCTCAATATTGGCTGTATGGAGAGCCTCAGCACTGTACTCACACACCACTCTGCCTAAGAATTAGACCCCTGACCTCAGCTAAATTAAATGCTGGAGTCTCACCCATAGCCCTTCCAATAGAGTCCCTAAAGATGCATCTTCGGGTCCCATTTCTAATAACGCTGCACAGCCAACACATATTAATACAATCAGTACACAACAATAAGGCACAATCATTATCATATCAGTATTGATGACCTCACACCAGCATACTCCTGGAATAACACACCAATAAAACATTTACAAAGTACACAACCATGGGCAGCAATGTCTATTAAATATACCCAGGTGTCTGCACAAAAGTACTTAAAAAAATTGTGCATTTGGCGTTTCCCACTGACTTATCACATGGTTATCTTTGACAGAGAAGCTTTTTGGTGCTTATCGAAGTTCAGAGTCCTTTGATGTATCTCAGGTTGGGTACTCAGAGTCATGCTCTGTCTTACTAGACAACAAGAAAATTTTAAGTTGAGCTGCAAAAAACATCTAAAAATAAAAAGCAATGGGTCTAAACACACTGCTACATACTGCTGCCACAAGTAATTGCCAGCGGTTGTACCACAGACATGATCGTTATATCAGTGATGTCCTGGTGGTGGTCCAAAAATAGTTGTACCATTGCTAGGCATGACTCAAGAAAAAAGAATTGCTTTTGTAGCTGGATAGAACCAAAGGGTACTACATCCATCTGCTTGCCTTATGGCAGGCTCAGCTTGCTATTTATCATGAGTGGCGTAGTTTTGAATTCTACCTTCTGTAACTCGCACCTCTCATTTTGCCTCTTGGCAGGGAGCTGACAACTGAGTCAACTGAGCTCTGTGGTCCCCACTTGAGCAGCCATACATTACGTGTCAGCAAGTCTCACTGAGTATACAGGAGTAGGAGTTGAGGAGAATCCACTTCTCAGAGGGTGCAAATTACATGCTTAGCAGGCCAGAAGAAGGTGCAAAGCACCCCAACTGTGCTGCAGTCAGCTGAACTCCTTCCTGAAGGCTGCTGCTTCTCATTCCCTGCAGTGCGGAGCCCTGTGTCACGAGAAGGGAGGAGAATGGCAAATCTGGGAAGGAACAGGCTAAAGGCAAGGGAACAAATAGCTGCTGAAACTGGAATTAGCATCTTGGTGAGAGGTTCAGAACAAATCTGTCATATTTAGCCCTCTTTCAGCTATTTCAGAAGAAGACATTAGATCTAACAATGAACCCAGCGGGTAGCACATGGGTACAATATGGGCCAAAGTAGCAGCAACTCTCTCTTCTCTGTCACTTATAGGTATATTTACACAAGAATACTCATTATTTATCAAAGACTAGAATCTGTCAAAATGACAGAGCACTTGCTGACTGTTTAGCACAGAGAACAAAATAAGGAGGAAAGTGGAAAATCCCATTCAACTAACATGGAAAGCTGCAGTGGCACTGCAGGCACAGTGGCTTCACGGAGTCTCCAGCCTCAGTTACTGCTGGAGGGTCCATGTCCTTCTTCCCCCACTTCCCTCCTACACCTCTCTGTTGAGCTGGCACAAGTCTTCATGCAACCTCTTGGAGAGCTGGAGCATGAAAATGCTCTTGCCAGAAAAAAAGATATTATTTTGAGTGGCAGCTTTTCATGGTCACTGTGTGTCCATACCAACATCTCTGCAAGCTCACTGGAGGAAATAGCACTAGCATAGACATAATTCAGCAGGGTTTGGGAGTGAGAGGGAAGAGAAGGCAGGACTACTTAAACTTAGTTTGTCTCTAAACATCTTAAGTGTGGTCTAAAGAAGGTGAAAGATGCTTGCCAGACTGTTCCCAGGGACCAGAGCCGTGTCTGGTCTTCCTCTGGCATCACACCAGCACCTGCTGGCATGTGCCCTCTTGCGTGCTCCAGTCCCATTATTGGCGTGCTCCTCTGGGGATACTTGCTGCAGGGGGAGACTTGTAAAAGAACGCAGGGACTTTTTATCCTTTTCAATTTGCGCACTTACAAGCCTTTCTAGCAGAGCCGCAGAACCCCACATAGAAGATTTCAATGTTTGGTTTTCTCAAGTATCTTTTTAGCCGGGATTCCAGGCGGAAAATTGTGAGCCTGAGATGCCAAGCACAAACATAAGTTCTTGTTCATGAGAGCTCTGTCAGCTTGAAGGTCTTGGGCTGCATTTCCTCTTTTGCTTCACTAAATTTGTGCACAAATAGTTCCCAGTATGCTAACTCTAAGTATTACAAAAGCCTGATGGCTAATGATTCATAAAAATATGTGATAAGGCTGCCCGTGCCTTATCAAACAAAGGGCAAAATATCCAGCACAACTACCCAATCAACGAATGAATTTCTAACTACATTGGAGCTACCTATCTATAGGTTCAGCTAACGAGAACAAAACCAACAGGGAAGTTTCAGGTAAACACTCATCCAAACTGGGGCTACAGGAGCTAGTTTTTGTCAGAAGTAATACAATAATGCCATAGAGTAACTGGGAGTTTTGCTAACTCTGAAAAAAGGGCAAAGTGGAAGGGATATGAGAATGCCCTGTAATATAGGAATGAGCTGTGCCTTTGATATGAATAGACAAGAATTGACCAAGGTACACAATGAATTAAGCCTATATTGAATTACCTACTGAAAGAGGTGAGGTGATGCTTGTTCCCCGTGCTACCGTAATACCTACAGATCCCACTGCACCTGGAATAGCGTGGTAGACTCCATAGGGTTGGCTTTTTCAAATTTGTTCTGAGACGAATTTTTAAATGCCCAGTTCTGTACAGATTACTTTAGAGAACAACAAGAACTTATACTGAAAGCCAGGGTTTCAGTGCATACATGAGGCTGAATTAACTGGATACTTTTGCAAATCTATCCCTACCTGTCCAAGTTGACTGATTTCTGGGTGCCTGCATAAATATAATGTAAAACATAATCCAGGCACTCAGGACAGTTTACAGTCTAAACAAGAGAAGTGGCAGTATAATTCAAATTTTTCTTTTTTTGTCTTTTTTTTCCTTTTTTTTTAAAGAAAGAAATACCAGTTGTTGGTGTTGTTAACACTTTAAGCACACTTTTTAATTACGAGATATGCACTACAGTCCCCTCCTTCAGTCAGTTTGCATGGACACTCTGGAATTCTTCACTTTCTTGGGAGTGCTCAGCTCTGTCCTTACAGACCAACACAAAAGAGCAGTGTGTGAAAAACTGTAAATCAGGAAACACATGGGAATAAGCTCAAGAAGTGAAAGACAAAGAAGGAGGAAAACCATATTCATAAAGGCAGTAGAGCTAGGAAAATGCTGAATAGGGTATATAAGGGTATAGATTGCCCTATAAATGCTTCACATAACTATGAAGGTCTATACTTAGAACTTTCAAATTAAATACTCTGCAGGGCTTACATACATGCTCCTAAATGCAGCATTCACCCACGATACAGAGCTATACGAAGTACTCCTACTAAAACAATTGCACAGGATCTAGAAGAAACAAGATAAGACCATCAGTTAGATCTTTTTACATGGGAGATTAGCCATGCCCATGTTTTAATGTTCTTTTAACTTACTAGGAGAAAATCAAGACAGCACAAAGTTAATAACAGCCCTTGATATTTGGTTCATAGGGGATTTATGAGATATTTTATAATGTTTTTACTAAGATTGCTTTGCCTAAAGTGGACTGTTTTTATACTTTAACCCTGAATTGAAAAGTCATAATCAACAAAATAACTTCCATACATTTCCTATTTTGTAAGAGAAAACAACAAGGCATTGTCCTGTCTCAAATTTTATCTTCTAAATTATGGAAATTCTAGCTAATATTGGTACCTGTTGAAATTATATCAAGAATATAAATTGAAGGAGCATACTGCATAACGAAGGTGTACATTTGTATGGTACAAGATCCACTGCTGCTCTAAAATGACTGAATGAGTCATTTTACCATTACATTTATCATTAAGGTAAACTAACCAGAAGATCCAGTAGAGGATAGGTGATAAAAAGAGAAGTGAAATTAGAGGCTCGTAAGATATCATGGGAAAAAGGCAGTTATTCATTTCCAGTCCTGTTATTTTGCTGCTGAGATATGACTTCCTACTGTGAAACAAAATCACTGGTCACAACTGAGAAAAGTATTAAAAAGATTAGAATAATAAAACCACTGCCTTTTCAAAATTCGTTTAATCCTCATATATTCATGCCTGCTTTCTGAAGGTGGCTAAGTATGTATATCCTTGCAATTAAACTACTGACTGAGTTAGATGTGTGGGTTTTTTCAAAAATCATCATTGCCTTAAGGGATAATGCACAAAAGGTTGAACTGAAAAGCAAAGAACGAACACAGTAGGACCTAGAAGAAATAAAAGGTGGCACTTTATGTGCCTTAAGTGCTGAGTTCGTAACTTTTGTCTAACTCCATACAAACCTCGAGCTAGAAATGAAGCATTTCTCCAAGCAATGATAGTACAGCCTCAGGCTGCCTTCTTATTTTGGTGAGCGTGTTGCTGGTTGCTGAGGGATGAGGAAAGGAAGGACTACTCTTTAGTGGAGACTGGCCTCTTCACTCATGAGAGACAGTGATGGTGATGAAGAGCGGGGATGGCGATTGCTCCCACAGAAAGAACATCCTTTTCCTTTTGCTTTTAGAAAGGCTATTTGTGTTGGCACTTTTCCTAACCAAGCCTACTAATATCAGGTAGTAAATTATGTGTCAAGACGCAAGGTGGATATAAATTTCCACAGTTCCTCCGAGCTCCATTCATGGATCTGTCCACCTCCTGCTAGTACAGCTGAGTATTTGAAACATAACCCTTAGAACAGAGTGCACAATCTGTTTTAGGCTGGTTTGGTGATCTAACTTCTGTGCAATTTGAAAGATCAAAAGTAGCAGACAAGTTGCCTTTTAAAGTCAATAGAGATGTCTGCATTAGCTAGCTGAACATCTCCTTGCTTGTTGAGATAAAACTGAAACATGGCTTAACATCAAAAATATTTGTCAGCTTCATCAAGCACATAGTAATTCTTAAAATATTACCAAGAATGGTGTATGCAAATTAACAGCCAGTTTTCATCTTCTATGTATATCATTTACCTTAAGTAGCACAGTATACACTCTAATAAATCAGATACTGCAAAATTACACTGGATATATTTCTTCATCTGTCAAGTACCATAATGTTTTCATGCTCATAAGGGCTTGAGTATGTTTGTCTACGTCACTGGAAATACTGTTTTGCATATTAGGCAGGAACGTCTGCTTGTGATACGCCTCTTCTATACAAGCAATAAACTGTGGACAAATTGTGCTGAATTTGTAACAATGGCCTTCTTACTGTCAAAAGCAAGAATAGTAGCTGAAGGCAGTGGACAGTTCCTTACCAGATAAAAAATCTATACTTGTCATCTATGGAAGAAGCAGTCTATAAGGGCCCACTAACACAAAGACATATTACAAAGGATAATATCTCAGACTTCATTAAATCTATTGAAAGGATTCAGTGTATATGGCTGAAATCCAGCATGGTATTATAAATAATTCACATTTGCAAAGACTGAAGCACAGGCCTTGGTCATATAATAAACTGATTTATCTGAGTAGAGAAGAATTGAGTACTTAATCCTGCCAAATCTTTGTTCATTGGTGTGGCGTTTACTCATGTGATTAGTCCCACTGATTACTGCCACCTTTACTCAGTCTGGAGGATGCTTGTCCCGTAAATAGCCTTCCACACAGGAGTAGACAAGGGTATAAACAGCCAATGATTTCTTCATAATCATAAGCTTTTATTAGTTTGTTCTCTCTAGTGGCCATTTTCTTTTAACACCGGTAACATTTTACAAAGATACCATGCCTGAAGATGTGTGATTAAGATGCCCATAATGCAGCGCTGATGTAAGCTATATTACTACTGTATAAAAATCAATAAAAGGGAATTTTAAAACAGATGTTAAGTACTGCATGATGCTCTAGCTTCCTATCTGTCTTTTAATACTATGTGCATCTTTGGATACAGCTCTGTATGAAGGATGAGGGCAAGATGCTCCGTCCAGGAGAACACATTGTCCAAGCAGTCCCCTCGTTGCTGTCCCTGTGCCAGCAGCAACAAAACTGACCAGCTACTCTAGATCACTTTCTAGAGCTGAGCATGGGGGGACAGCCCCTTCCCCCTGCCCTCCTCTGTAGGGCTGTGCAGAAGAAGGTCCCCAAAGGCAAGACTCTAGCTGGGCTTGCTGCTTCCCTGGCTGTGTTCAGCTGATGTCATGGTAACCATTCCCATCACCTGTGGCTCTGTTTTGTCACCTGTACTGAGGTGGGCTCCAATAAAGTCCTGCAGAAATAACAGTGGTCTTAGACACTGAGCAAGGCAGTGGTCAGGGCAGGAAAATCTCAACCAAATAGTATGAGCCTCATTTTCTCAGCACTTAAAAGTACACTCCATTTGGAAATTGCATCTTTGTGTGTGTGCGTGTATGCGTGTTTATGTGGCAACAATTCACTGGACTCCACATAGAGATTTCATACGTGTTTGCCTTAGCATATATGCCAGTCCTGATAGATACTGTTAGCTTCTGGCACTGCTGACAAGAAGGATGTACAGCATCTCCACATCTCTGCTGTGCAAGATAAGCATACGGTACTCGTATAAAATGTAATTGATTTCACTGGCACAGCCTGACCTGCAGCTCACAGGCAAGATACTAAAACAATGTAAAGGGATCAATAATCTGCTATTAGATTGCAACTATTAATATGTGATATTGCTCTTTCAAAACCCCCAGTGAACAGTTCATAATGGCTTCCTTTCTTTCTCCATGACTTCAGCCTCCTTCCTTCTTTCTCCTTCCATATATATCCTTCATATATACTTGTCTGAGCACTCCTGGAGGATGACATGTAGGAAAAAAGATATACCGAGACATAATTACACTGGTATAGCTCACAGAAAAGGCCTAGATGTTTCAAATGTCAGTAGATCTGAAGATGTGTGGGCAGGATTTACAACACTAGTATGTTGCCACTGGTAACTGACTGCATTTTTAACCTTCCCACTGCTGGCTAGCAGCGTGAAAGAGGATAAGTCTGGGGACTTAGCATTAGAAATAAACAAGCTCATTTAAAAAATGCTAAAACTTATTGTTGTGAAGCTGAGACAAACAAGGGGAAGGACTTCTTATAAGTTGCATAAAGGTTAGACAAGAGCTCTTTCTTCCTGATGGACAGCCTACGCAGCACCTAACCCTTCCAGTTTGCTGACACGCCGCCGCTTCCTCTGCTGGGTCAGCTCGGAGGGACTGGTTTTGGCCATTCCTGAAAGAGGGGAAAGGAAAGAGTGAAGCTTTTACTGGGAGTATTTTAAAGGCACAGACGTCTCAGGCAGAAATTTGATAGAGTCCCACTGTCAAAAAGTTGGCAGCAGGCTCCCACTGAGAGGGAGAGGTTTGGAGACTCCAAGCAATCTGACAGACTATTAGACTATATAATGGAGTCAGACATATAAAGTAGGGAGTAGCTGCTGGCAAGTGTGGTACACCCACAGTTTGGTTATGACAAGCAAGGACTGAGGAGAAGACCAAGCTTCCCTTCATTACAGTGGTATTATTAAGGTGCCTGTCCAGAGGGAGGGGAACAAATTTAGGGAAGGAAACAGGATTTGGTGAAAAATGAATATGTGAGAGGAGACAGTGAGAAGAGAAAACCTTGAGATATGCAACTGTATTTAATATGTCATGCAAAGATAGGGGATACTCCCACTCCTTCTGAGAAGTAATCATTGTGAGAGTCCTGCCTCAGAGGCCCCGTACAAGCTAATAACATAAACTGGGGGGAGTTGCAAGGGACTAAAACCACGTTATTACCCTTAATTATGCACTTAAATAAAAAATTGCCTGACGTGCAAGCACCTTAAACATATAGAAAACTCATCCAAATGAAGGCAACTGCACCTGCTGAATACCTTGACATTTCACGGGGCTTTTCACTTCAGTAAGGAGGGAAATTTCATGGGAAGCCGTGAGTGTCCAACTGCCCCATTAGCATTATCCCTAAATATGCACTTAGGAGCCTTTCAGGCTACCAAACTGAAAATTTTGTGAAACCTTTCCTGGTCTCAGAACACTACCTGCTGGGGTTTTTTTTATCTCGGAGAGCACAAACTGTAGATAGATAGCTACGGTGTGGACTTTCCTGAAAACAAACTCTGTGCCTATCAGCTCACAAAGTCCAGATGAAAGGGATAGAGAAGAGACAGTGCTCATGCTGCAATGCATGTGATTAAACAGCTCTGTTCCATTTAAAGGGCTTTCAGAGAATGCCAGACTGTTCCTAGTTTTAACCTTTAAAATGCATCAAGGACTTTCAGAGCTACTTTGGCATTTCTCAGTGTAACCCACACCTCCCACATACAGCAGAGATGACTTTAACATGGAAAGCATCAGGGAAGCAGCCCCATATGGGTATATACAGCCTATGGACCCCTGTAAAAGGGTGCATCTCTCCCGGAAAGGTTTTTCACCTGCATTCCTCTTTGCATGACACTAACTCCACACGCTGAGGAGTGGTGTTATCTGTAATAGCCTCACTTATTTTCAGAGCTTCCCCTTCCCCCATCCACTTAATGCTGGCAAGCCAACTTCCAAGAGCAAAGCAGGCAGCAGATTTTTGTGTGTCTCCCAGAGTGGTAATTAAAGTTGCTTAAAAAAATAATTAAAGAAACGTGAAGTTCTTCCTGGGAGCAATGGTCTCTACATGATCCAAGGAAGCACCAGCTGCTTTTGTAGTCATGAGCTATGGAGACGACACTGTCTGGGATCCATCTATACTGCCCTTACATGTCAGAGTGATGGGGTATAGCTCAGCTGCTAGGAGACTTCTTATTCCTAATTCAAAGTGAAACAATATGGTGGGACCAAAATAATTGATGCCTTCATCAACTCACTTAATTTCTTTTAATGCTTTGTTTGCTACTGTTAGGGAATGTTTGTATAAAGCTCATCATGCATTGTTTTCTCATGGAAGTCATTTTAATATATCCTCCATGATAACTTTTCATGGGACCTTCTAGCCTTTAACTGAATCTAAGGACAAATTTTTTGAAGACCTAGGAATCAGGCTCCCTATCAAGAAAAGCCTTCACACACCATGTGGTATCCTTAATCTAGTAATTAGGTTAAGTAACAGATTTACATATGGGCTGGTTTGCCCAATTCCTAGGATGCAAAGCAGCCCTAAAGCTGTCACTGAGCCTGGACTGGTAAGGTTATGGCTGGTCTATATTCCTGCATGATACTGTAGGGCTCAAGAATTTTGTTAATTCTCTGTATGGCTGAAACTTCATAAATGAGGTGACAGGAAAGCTGAATAGAAGTGTTAAAATAAAAAAGGCTCAGCTGCCCTGGAAGTGTCCTGTGGCTGTCCCTGGGAGCGCACCCTGTGATCCAATGGTGCACACTGCCGGGTGACACTGTGGGTAACTTGCCCATGCAGTCCCTCTTCACAAGAACCCAAAATGGTGCAAATGAACCAGGTCTGAGCCTGGAGGGTACTCAGCACGCTGAAGATGGTTTCCATTTTGGGAATGCACATGTTCAGGGCCCTGTCCACTTTTCTGTCTGGGGATGTCAGTCTGAAATAACCTCCTTTTCCTCACCACTGGTTGCTCTCATTGTGCATCAAGAAAAAGGTACAGTGCAAAGTACGGACTTGGGCAATTCTCTCTCGGTACTCTTCTCCGGGCTTTCTTTTCCTCAGTGGAGGACTCAGCTGCCTATGCCAACACTAGAAAACAAAGATAAATTTTAGTAATAAACCAAATGGCGAGGATATGCCAAATCACTGGGGTGTTGCATGCATGAAAAGGCACAGCTACATATAGGAAGTCTGGCAGTCAGTCATCTGTCAAGAAGGGAAAGCAGGCAGTCACATTTCCAAGGTAGGCTATAGTTTGTTGCAGCCTTGGGTCTACTTCATGTACAACTCAGCCACGCTTGCTGTGGGCAGTCCCCATTCAGCCTTCTCATTTTACCAAATCTGTGCCCACGAGTCAGCTCTGCTCCTGTAGGAACAGTGTCTTCACTACACACATCTTCATATCCCTCATTTTATAACAGGCGCCAAGGTGCTGCCATACTACCTTGAAAAAATAATAGTGATAAAGTCCAAACAGGTATTGCTTTGGCCAACTTTACTGGATATCGGGGTGCAAACTAGTATCTTATTTTCTGCGTTTGCTATGACCACATCCTTTGTAAGTGATGAAATCACAGATATCCTGGAAATGAGTTAGAGAAGGTTTCTTTCTGGTTTTCTACCTGTTTTACACCTTGGTTTTGGTAATTATAACTGTAAAGTCTCAGAGAGCACCATAAAAGCCTCTAAAGCTGACCTAAAATTAGTTTTCATTTATAGTGTTTTCCAGCACCAAATTAGGACCCTTCAGAGTGGCAAGTGTTATGAGCCCTTTGCCAACAACACGAAATTTCTGCCCTTCAGGAAATATCATACCATGTCAGACCTTGTCACAAATATTATACTGACTGCTATTCCCACTGCACAGTGGGTCAGGGATATTTCTGAGAGCCAACGCCCAGTTTGGGAAGGAAGAATGAAGAATATCCCTCTGTTGGCTCAATTTTCTTACACAGGCCAGATGATGTAGAGCAGGTGAGGTAAGCTGAGATGCATGAAAAATTAAACCAGCAAGTGATTTTTCAGATTGTTATGTAGTTCCAAAATTCTTTACATCATCTTGCATCAAAATCTAGCTGTGTAGAGGTCCTTAAATTCCAAAGCTGCAAGTGATGGCTTGAAGAAATATTTCTCCACTTCAAAACATTTTAAAATGCTATACTTGAGTAATATAAACCATATCATATATAGTTATATGTCAGATGGAAAGGAAGCACCATTATAGGAAAAAAAAATAATACTAATATGTGTAAAATATGTTGGTGAGATTTGAACCATCTGAGAGCCTGAATTTCATCCTTTTGGCCTACAGAGAAGTAGATTTCAGCTAGTTAATATGTTTTATTTCAGAGACCTGGATGTTGCTGCTGTAGCTTCAAACTGCTAGAAAAGACTAGGGATCACTAAATTATTCATAGTAAATATTACAGAACATGCAAATGCATTCCTCTTCGTGGTTTGGGTGGGGGCTTTTTTCTTCATTTTCAAACACATCTCTTAGTTTGTAAGTGTACTCAACATTCATACATATTACGCAAACAAAGGGCACTGCAAATGTCTGTTCATGGAATATGCAATGTCTAGAAGTCATATGAGATTGTTTTCAGGCCCAAATTTCAAGCCCTGGACCATGTGCCAAAGATAAAATGATTAGAATGACAATAGTGGGAAAAAGTTTCTTCGTCACCAAGAAGCCTTTGGTCAATGGAATGATGAATTTTTTTTCAGGGCAATGTTTTGATTGGGCATGTTGCAAATATTTGGAGGCTATTTGAATGCTGGAAATATATTTAAATCAGAATAAATACACTGATTCATTTGCAAAATATTGGTGAAAGAAAAATTTACGTTAGGTAGACAATCAATACAGAGCCACCAGAAAACCTGAGGCCACAGGACCTCTGAATTAAAAAAAAAAGAAAAGAAAAGAGAGAGAGAGAAAGAGAATTACTCTTTACAGCCTCACTCTGCCATTTTTTGTATATCATGGCCTGAAACTAATGCTACAGATTTGACTCCGCTTTGCCATCAGCATCCTCTTATTGTGAAGGAGCAGTGGCTGGAGAATCTCCCAGTTGCCAGTTCTCATTACATTGCATGAATCTCATTGTGCCTGACAGTTTTCATAAAGTCCAAACTCCAGGAGACTGAAAAATCTCCTGAGAACCCCAGCTTTTGATTACAAGGAAAAGAGGAATGTTGCAGTCCTCATGATTGCAGAACAAGAGAAAAAATTTATATCTTTGCTGGGCTCCCAATATGCTGAAGGCTCATTAACCCAGAGGCAAAATTAAACATTTCTCAGAACCCACTCTGTTTAAATTTTTTTTTTTTTCTCTAAGCAGGAAGGAAGGAAGGAGAGAAAGTCAGAAAGGGGTCTGACATTTTTAAAACCTGGTAAAAGCAATACTGGAATTCAGGTCATTAACTTCAGCTGAAAACAGAGAAAAATGGGCTCTTTCTTGTCACAAGTCACAGAATTTTGAAATAGGTATATGGTAAAAAGCAGAGCTTTTTAAAAAAATCATCATATCACAGGGACAATAGCAAATTAATCTGTCAGACAGTGTACAAATAATGGATAAATGTTTTCTGGAATTGCCTTTCTCCAAATTAAGCTAATAATCCATTTTATTTGCAATTCGGTTGCCTTGCCTGTTGAATTGAAAACGCACAAAGCTGGCGCATCAGATGATCTCACGGAAGGCAGCTCTGCCAAGACTGCCATAGGTTGCTTTGTATAGTCATCCTACTGTATATCAACGAATAAGCATGAGCTGTATTTTTTATTTCTTCACACCCCTTTTAGTATCAGCCCTGTGGAATTACTGCACTGAATGCTGTGTTATGTGCTCATTGTATTTTATGTGATGCTTGGATTAGTGCATGGCTCCTTATTAATAAAACTATGTTGTGCAGCAGCTGTATGTGGCAGACATATTATTACAATACACAATAGGAACTGCTCATTTCTACACTGTTTCTAGGGAAGTAAAGGGTTACTAGGGGAAGTGGTGTTTTATCATACATTCAGCATTGCTCAAAAATAGTCTAGAAGACCAAAATGCTTGCATTAAAGTCTCCACATTTCTGTCATTACTTTCAATACCACAGGGATCTATTTTGGATATCATTAGCATATGCTTTCTGTCCAATACATGCATCGCTAATAATATCTGGGAGGTGCACGAAAGAGAGAAGAAAATCTTTTCTTAAATATTGAGAAAGGAAGAATTTGGCTCAGCACTTGAAGGCAGAGCTACTCACTGCATAGCTTCGGCGGAGCTGCCTCTCTGCTGGGGGCGGGGAGGCAGCACACCAGACATCATAAAGCCTTCGTCTCGTAGGGTTGGGATAATGTGACTGCACAGCATGCAAGATCAAAAACCATATGTGCCTTTCTGTTTCTGATGACCCTTTTTCATAACCAGGTTTTGGGCTGTATTTTTTTTTTCTAGTCAGTTTGTTGCTCGTGTAAGTTTCCCAACTGACAGCCAAAGAAATTTGTCTCCTTTATTAGCCACAGCCAACAGCCAGCACAGACACAGCCCCGAGTATCACAATATACACAATGCATCCTAGCCTTCGTGTTTCATGCCATCAATGGCACTGCTGGAAAGTAAGCATCAGATGTGACCACCTCAATACTGCCTATGCAAAGCACGGCAAATATCTGCCATGATTTTCTCTGAACATATGCAAAGAGCTGAACAAGGAGCAAAGCAGGGGATGTTAGGCTCCAGCAGTTCCTGAATTTGACCCGGAAGGCTTATTTTCCAGTTGATTTTGTGTTTTATCCTGTCCTTGATCCCAGAAACAGAGCTCCTAATGGCAGTGGTAGCTTATTGCTCTATCTCCTGAAAACAAATCTGAGCCTCACCAGCTCTTGCCAGGCACCTCAGGCCACCGGGCACGTTGCAAATGGTGGTAGCCTTTGGCCAGCACTGTCTTCTGATCACTTTGGACTTGCCATTCTGAAGGCCTCGTCTCATTATGGTTTTGGTGAACCATCCTGGCTTACAGCATGCGTGTTCATTGATTTACACGGAGCTCTATATACCTCATGCTTTGCCTCTCTCAGAAATACACTGCTTTGGTTTTCTTCCCATAGATGAATCCACAGTTAGCGCTTGCTTCTACTCATTTGCACACATACAGTTCAGCCTGCACGCTTCTGAATTTAGTCATGTTACATCCTGTGTTACCTGATAAAGATCAGTAGCTGGGAACCGACAGTTTAATTGACTTTTTAGAAACTCAGCTAAAAGTTTTTATCCCTTTCCCATTATATTTGGGGAATGAAATGGAAGTTTCAATAATTTACAAACACAAGAAAAGGTTCGCTTCATTCCTGAACTCATCAGCTCAGCTACTGTGGGGGTCCTTATGCCACCCGGACTTCCCAGATCTTCTCATTGACTGCACCAAAACATCTCAGACCTGAATCCAAGATTCCCATCAAACACTCTTTTCTGCAAGTTTACCACTGCTGGGGGTCTGGGGACTGCGCCCACAAATACACAGCACCCCAGGGCTCCTCCTTCTCCAGCAACATGGACACCCATCAAAGCTCCAAGAAGGTCTCTGCCCTCACTGGTGTAAACTCAGGGAGAGTTTGTTGTTGCAGTTGGATGCTACTAAGGAGAGGCAAAAGGATGAAACCCCAAATCTGCATGACACCCCCAAGTCAGCAGCCCCAGCAAAACCCAGGCTTCCCCAGAGGGTCTGATTTTGCTTTATAGGAACCAGCTGAAATATACAGGCTCAACCCCTCAAGATATAGCAGAGGCACTGAAGAACCATGCTCACCACCCTCCTATTAGCCGACAGCATTTTTTTTCTAGAATGTTGATTACTCACTTCAAAGTGAAGTGAGTAATAGATTAAATCCATGACTACTGAAGTTAACTTCTACAGACCTCCCTGGATCAGATTTTACCTGCTGTCATTGGAGTAAAATTGGTTTTAAGTGTCCATGTAGAGTGCTGCTAGTTGCATATAGTATTTAACATCACCTTTATTTTCTAAGTTACCATGACATTTTTGACCCAAAATGGTTAGTTTTCAATTAGTAAAGAAACTGTAGCTTTTCCTTCTTTGATACCAGTTCTTAGGATCAGATAGCTTCATAAGAGATTATAAAACTGATCCAAAACATGACTAACATTTTAGTAAAATGATTTTTAGTTGCATGGAAGGCGATCTACTAAAATAGCTTTACAGTGTTAAAAAGCTTATATTGAATCTTGGGCTTAAAATTCAAGTTACATCTTCCTTTAAATACTGTAGAAGGCAGCTTGATTATTAATTAAACCAATTATGGATTTATACAACTGAGGTTTAATCTGCGCCACAGTAGAGAACGGTTCTTATTAAAAGAGCTATGCTAAGGGTGGGGCAAAGCAATAAACATAGCCAATTGTTTCAGCTTTATCAATCTCTACATCAAATACTGAAGAAATATTTAAAGTTACATACTCACATGGTAAGAAATTATAAGACATGCATTTTTTTCTGAAATTTTCTAAAACTTAGCTTCCAGGAATGCAAGTTTATCTAATGGTGAGAGCACATATTGGAAAAAAAAAAAGAGAATGGTGACTGAGGTTTGAGTCATCTCCAAAGGTTTTATGGTATCCCATGTCTCAGTACCGGCTTTTATGCTTCATATCCTTTGATAGAGTTCTCCAAATAGAGGACATAAATACCATCCAGGTTTTAAAACATTTTATTTGCATATTAAAAAAATTGTGCATTCCAATAATTAAAATCATTTGAACAAAAAAAAATGGCACTCGATTAACTGCATTTTACAGCTCGCAGGACCTTGGTACAGCTTTGCATTTATTCATGTGTTACTCTAGTTTACTGTAGTCCCACCCAAGTTCTTCTTTCATCAACATGCAAGCTCTTTCATGCCACCAGGACCAAAGCCAGACAGGCAGAGGGAAAGGCAGCGCCTTCATTCAGTGTCAGTAGTTCTCTCTATTCTTTTGATGTGAAAGGGGCAGTACAGTCATTTTAAACTTTATCCAACCTCTTTGCATCTTACAAAGTTAAACAGCTAAAAGAAGTAAAATAAGAAGGCAATGCTTGTGGAATGTACAGTGCATAATTTGGAAGGGCAGATTTCATTACGATTCCCCAGCTTGCTTCTCCTGTTCAATTGCTAAAGTGGGGGGGGGGGAAGAGAGAAGGAGAGAAAGAAAAAACAGTGATTGAGAACCTGAAATGCATTCACACGACAATTCCTAGAATTTGTAAAAATATGTATTAAAATATCTATCGATCTAAATAGAAATGTAAATAATGGTAAATTAAGCGCTACTACGCAGGGTGGGTGGGGGGCTCAGGCTTTTGCTGTCTGGCACCGCCACAGCCGCGCATCCTCCCTCCGCCCCGCACCCCCGGCTCCCCGCCCGCCGCCCCTCTTTGTC
>WKFP01015150.1:90819-111045 GCA_011057875.1 Pterocles orientalis
TCAGGTGTGTTCTCCTGATCCTCTCAGCATTCATCCCTGCCACTGCGGGGACTGAGGAGAACACTACCTGTGCTCCTGATCCTCTAATCAATCGCCCCAGTTCCCTGAAGTCCCTTTTAATTGCTTTTGTGTTTCGCTTTGCAACCTCATCGCTTCCAACCTGCATGACCAGAAGCGGGAAGTAATCAGAGGGCTGAATCAGACCAGGGAGCTTCCTGGTGACATCTCTAACCCGGGCCCCAGGGAGGCAGCAGACTTCCCTGTGTAAAGGGTCTGGTCGACATTTGCTCAAGGCCATGCAGAAGGGGCTTGATCAGATGCTAACAGACGTCGGTTAAACTGTCTGTATCTCTGATTGACTTCAGTGGGCTTTTCCTCGAGTTCTGTTTCAATAATGTTTTGAAACATGATCAGGAGCACAAATTTTCTTACCTTATGCTAATTCTGCCATAGAGTCTATGCATTTATTAAAAAAAAAAGGAAGGAAAAAAAGGAAAAATAATTAGAGCCTGTGTGATAAAGCATCCAAGATGAATTTCCATTTCAGTTTATTGTTTGTAATGGGATCCCAGGCACATCAGATGACTTGTAAGATAAAAATAAACTCTGTATGTAAATTTCTCAATCATATGGAAAATAAATTAAAAGAAAAGAAGCCAAGTGATTGTTTTCCAGGTCTCTGTTTCACATGTGAAATCTTCTTTTCACGTGGTTGACTCTCTGAGAGAATGCTTTCTCTCACTCTATATAGCGCTAGAGGAAACAGGAGCTGGCAGCAGTCCTGAGAGTGTAAGTCCAGAGGCAATCCCTTTGGGTAGTTTCTTGCTGCACTTCCTCTCTGCCAGCAGCAGCAGAAGGGTGTCCATGGTGACATCAGGGTTTGGGCGTTCAGTTCTTAAAACGTCAGAGCACAATATTTGTGGTGTGTCACATTCCACCCAACGCTATCGACAACTGAAAAAAAAAAAAAAGTGATTGATTCATGGAGCAACATGTTTAAAAGAAGAGCCTTCCCATCCCCCCTCAGCCTAATGGCGGAAGAGGGATTGCAAAATGCCTGTCCTAGCTGAACAGATACTGTCACTAATTAGCTTTATAAGTAGCAGCATTTTCATTTTTTACTGTGCTTGACAAAGGGAATTTTGCAACAGGTAATGGCTTTAAGAAAGCAGTACTTGTGGGAGAGGAGAAGCCAGGTTGGGAAGCTCAGATTGCTGCATGGGAAGCCAAATACCCTCCAGTAGCAGATGCTTGTCTCCCACACCAATCTGCCTGACTCTGCTTCCCTGCCTTCCCTGTACCCATAAACAATAAAAGAAAAGCCTTGAGCCTTTCTTTTCGTGCACGTAGAAAGCTGTGACAAAGCAACAGTTCGGAAGATAGGCTATTTGATACTCCAAGTGCAGGGCTGCCTGCGTACAGTCAGTAACAAAGCAAACAAGATGAGGCCTTCAGCTGTGGTTTCCAGCCAAAACCAGGACAGGGATGCTAAGAATTTATTGTCATTGTGTTTTGCAATTTTTAATAAACGGAGAAGAAGGAAGAGGAGTATGTTTCCAACTTTCAGAAAGATTTATTGAAGTTTGCAGGGAACCATCAAGCTTTTAGTTATTTGTCTTATGTGTTTCACACGGGATGTTTTGCAAAGGTCTGTGAACTGGAAGTGTCCAAACGACCTGTTTTGACTGGAGTTTCTTGCTGCCAGATGCATGTGCAAACACTGCTTAAAAGCTATCTCTAGAAACAGTGGTTGATTTACAAAGTACCTGAGAGAACTGAAAATAATACCTTACCACATCTCCTGCCTGAAGAAGGCATTTCTGTGCCAAATTTTCACAAGTCCTTGTCATCACTTTCTGAATTCTGCAGCAACTTTTCTTCCCTCTTGTTTATGTGAGTAAAAATAATAATTTTGAAAGTGTGTAAGTGACAACATCAGCATAATGCATCACAAAAGTATGATGAATCATTTCGCCTCGTGCAAATCAGCACCCCCTTGATCCTCCAACTTGGGCTTCTCCTAAGTAAAAGTGCTAATTATATGGCATGTGCATGGGTGTCAACAGAGATTACAAACAGAAATCTCAGGCAAAGGGAGCGACCGGATTTCTATGTTACCACTGAATATGAGTTTCTTTCAGTGCAAAGATAAAGCTAGATATACATTCAGAATACTGTGGTCTCTATTCAACACACAAACAAGTCCATATGTACAAAAGACAAGGAGGGCATTCTTATCGGAATTCCATTGAAAAAGGGATGACCAAAGTAAACACGCAGAATGAAACAATGACTAATAGCATCAAACTGCCTAGGCTATTGTCCCCTTTGGGGACTGCCAATCCACTTGCTCGTAAGAAAGAGCATAGAGACAGGGAAATACCCCTCAGCGAACATCTGCAGGATGCCCGTGCTGTACTCATGGATGAGTTGCAGAACAACAAAATGTACCTGACATCATTAATTAGGTGAATTATGTCATTCCAACACTGGGGTTCCCTCCCTCCAAAGCTGACATTCTCATGACATAACTTGACGAGATACTGAAGAGTAGCATAAGTCACTATGCACGAGCATACAGCAGGATTATTTATTTAGCTTGGAAAATAGCACTACCCTTGAGACCACGCCTGTGCTATGTGCTCCATATATAGCTATCACTGAGCTGTCTTCAAACTAGTGGCAACTTGGAACTCACCCCAGGTTTATTGCTTTGTGTTGATTTTCTTGGGTGGATTTTATGTGGGCTGAATGCTGCTAGTCATATCTGAGGCATTCACTTTAAAACCATTGTAAGGGTATTCAGCTATCAAGCTCCTTTGTGTTTTCAGATCCCCAAACCCATAAAAGTGCAACAATCTTTTTCTTCTTGTAAGATTGTAGGCAGGCGAGATTTTTTCAAGTTAATGTGTGCATTTATCTATCTAATCTATTTATTTTTCTCCACTACTCCCTTCTTAATTTAATTTATTTTTAGGGAAAAAAAAAAAAGAAGAAACTAAGCTTGCTGTCCAACCAAGTGTGGAAGTGGCTAGGAGATCTGATCAAAACTTGACTCACCTCCTTGATGATCAAGCTTTCACCAGGTTAAGAAGTGAAGGATGGAGCTGTTGGGGTAAAGCACATCCAGTCATTTACACTTTATTGATGTGATGCTTTTTTCACAGCATTGTAAAAAGCACAGTTTGTAAAAAGCAAGGATGAAGCAGTGCCTCTTGTGACTGCCACTGCTGTGGATTTTAGTTGCCTCTAGTGTACTCCACAGGTGGCAGGGACTAGGAGTGTGTGTGTTGGGGAGTTACCTTATCAAGAATGAAAGGCACAGCTCTCTCAGTGTGAAGGCTTCAGCACCCCACCAATGTGTGTGACAGAAAAGGTTGTCCTGGCACCCACACAGCTCCTGAAATTTTCCTTTGCCCTCACATTTCTCTTTCAAGGCAGAGGGGAGTTAAAATGTCCAAGTGCAAAGAGATGTGGGGACTGGGAGGGACATCTGTTGAAGCAAAGTCACATGTGTGGGACATGTGGGTTGAAAAGGACCCTGTGCTTGATAGGTATTCAGGATTTTCCCAGGCTTGTCTATATGTCACTTTTTCAAACAATCTCACCTTGACTGTCATTACTGTTGAGGCAGTTGAGGCAGGTGGGCAGGTGGCTTGGGAAGGCGCCACTTTGCACATAGGAACATTCAGGTTATTCCACAGAGAAGGGCATGGACCAGTGCTAGAGGTTCAAGATCAATAAAGCTTGTGATATTTGTGTTTAAAGTGTGAAGCTTAGAGAAATGCACCCAAGGACAGGGTCACTGGCAGGACAATATAGTGGCGGGGACAGATGGAGGAGAGTCCATTTTCCCGTGCAGGAAGAGAGTTAATCACAGTTTCTGGTGGTAGTAGGGTCTGTGGCATCTGCTCGCTCAAGTGTCACCTCAGTTGCTTGCTATCACTAGGTACAAGCTTGTTTATGTTTAACAGAAACAAAAGCATTCCCTGGCATGTTTTAAGGTTGGTAGGAAGTTGCTGCACACATGCACAGGAAAAACAACAACAGTAACATTAATATGTATTGACGTAGTGGGATTCTTGCCAAAACATGTCACTGCAGGCAGGCGGAGCTCACTTCTGCAGAGAGGTGTACAACTACTTTGCACCTGCATATGAACTATCACACAGGAGAAGAAGGAGCAAAAATACATAGGTTCCAATTTTTCAGAGCATGAGTGTTTTGCTACTGGTATTGATAAGGGTGGAATTGAGTCCAACTTCCATTTATTGAAGTTATTCAATGTGCCTTAAACAGAATGGATGTGAAACTGGGGATGGTTTCCCAGTTTCCAAAGGAAGCATGTCTCAACTTATATCCATAGCCTCTTTATCTTCTGCTGATTAGTCTCCTACACTTGTAATATGTTTTATTTCACACTGTGGTCTTGATAAAATGAGAATTATGGGATGAGAAAGAGTAGCAGCTCTGTAGATTGAACTAGATGTGAAAGTTGGTTTGCTCTCCCCATAAATTACGGATGTGTGCAGACCTCGTGCTGTTCAAGGTGAATTTTGTCCACTAGTAACGAACTGCTGCCACCAGTGGGCTGCGCTTTGTATTGGCGCACACTTTTAATGCTACACATCTGTGACACTTTTAACAGTAGTCAAAATATTCCAAGACTCCAGGTCTAAAATGAAGCCATGCCTGCACCGGACAGTTGGAGGGAGCCATGTACTAGATCAAAAATTTCGTGTCTGTCTCTGCAACACACACTGAGCATAGATATTACTCTCTTGATTTAGACACACTTGCAAGTTCCCACTTGCAAGTTCCCTACAGAGTAATTTTCTCCAGATAAACTTCATACCACATCTGCTAGAGTTAATCCTCCCACACTGTCTTACTTAACAAAAATATGATTGTATATGTGTAAATTGTAGGGATCAAATTTTTACTGGCATGGTTTTGCACATATTGGACCTCAGTCTTCAAGGAAACACAAGCTTTAGATATTGAAGGGCAGCTTCAGCAGAAAAGATACATACATGCCCTGAAACAGACACGAGCCACAGCATCTTTGAGTACCCAGTGTCTCATTCTTTGCTAAGTTTCTCAAAGATCTAGAAATGAAATCACTTGAGAATCCCTTGCTCAGACCATGGCTAACACTCACTAGGAAGCCTGACTCCTCAAAAATGTGCTTGTTTCTAACCATTTCTCAGAAAATGTGGCCAGAGATTGTGGCGAAGAGAATCCTTATATATATGCGTATGTACTTAACAACACACACACACATGTATATAATATGTAACATGTAACACATAATACGATATTTTATACATGGTATATGACATACAACACATAACATGCAGTGTAATATGAAATTACATTATATAATGGAATATAATGTTATAATATTATAGTAAATGTGTAATATTCTATTACATTATGTTATATTGGCTCCATGGTTTTAGTTATATTTCTTAGCTTGAGGGTGATTCAGATTAACATCTTTTAGTTTGCTGAAAAATATCCTACACAGGCAATAGCGGTTAATGTCGCAAGTCCAGTTTACACACCACTAAAATTAAAACAAAGCAACAGGGCAAAAAACAATCCTATTTGGATGGATTACTGACATGGGCAAAAATATTTAAGAGGACAAATGCAGGCTTCTCAGCCAAAATGGATTTCTTGAAAAGATTCATCATCCTGTAGCATCCTGTCCGTTCTGAGCACTGAGGGTTGCAATATGTGCTGCCGTCTGCAGGACAGAGGCAGAGCCCGCTGTCTGCTCAGCTCTCCCATCTGCATTCCAGGGTCGTTCACCCTGCCACAAATTTTCGCCCATTAAAATGTGATACTGAATTGAAAAATAGACTACACAGTGGATTCACGCACAAACTTAATGTTCAAATGCAGTTTCCTGCTATCACCACCTTTGCTACAAAGTTAAAAAATCTCAAATTTGCTTCAAATTCTTCAAGGCGATAGGAGACTAGAACTCTATAAATGTGGGATGGTTTTCTTGTTGAGTGAGTAATGTTTTGCATTGGTCTGAGGAGACTCTGCTGCTGATGCTTGGGCAGACTCCTAGCAAGATCTTCATTTATCACCTGCTGGTGGACCAAAGAGCTGCTCCAAATCTTACAGTGAGCCTAAACCCATCATTTTGTCCTGTGTTTGCAACTCCAATACACTGCCATGAGGAAGGCTCTGACCATTAAGGGAATACTGCTAATAACTAGGTAGTATGTTGCTTTTCTAAAATTCCCTAATATGAGGAAACTAAAATTATATATCCTCTCCCAGAATAATATAAGGCTATCAGAAAAATAAGAATGAAACTTTATTAATAGCAGCAGGAGGATATTCTATTGGCCATCTGGATGAATCCATAGAGTACTTCAACAAGAAACAAAAGTTTTTGTTGGTGTTTGGTCAAACATCTTTCTTTAACTGGGCATGATTGCTTCAGCACCCTCTAAGCAGTATATGGACCTCCAACTCCATGGTTATGTGCTCCATAAATAACTTTATTTGGATTTGCTGACTTTGCTGACAGCTGCTGTTTACACAATACTTGGAAAATAAGATAATCTTTTTTGAAGGTGAAATAAAGATTTTGAAAACTAATTTTGTCCGTTTTTTGAAATAAGGAACAACAAAGCCAAAGATGAAACCCTACTGTTTGTGGGGTTTCTTTCTTCCTAATGGGAGAGAGAAGAGCAAGGAGTGTGAAGGGAATTAGTCAAAAGGAAATGCTGAGGCTTTTCAGTTTCCTGTTTTTGGTGAGAATTAGGGACCTAATGATGGGGAACCTGCAGTTGGAGAGAGGGACACTCACTTGTTACCAATTTAATTTGCAATATTGTAAGCCAGTAAGTAAGTCACCCTAAGAAGCAGATCTGCTAGTAATCCACATAAACTCATTACAGTCAACTGCTGGGCAAGTACTTTGGTGTGTAGACAGCACTGCATACATTTTATTTAATTGAAGGTTTATATGGGTTCATTAGCTGGATTATAATTGGAGTTTTAACATATGCTCAGAAAATATTCTCTGATGTGTTAGTATTGCTTCTGGAAAAGATTAAGATGTTGCTTCTTAGCATATTAGAATAAGAGAGCTAGTAGAGCAGAGGATAAAAGAGAATCAGTAACTACCTTATGTTTAAAAAAAGCCTATGGGAGGGAGCCTTATGGGGATTCTGAACTCAGATAGTGAGGCAAAAATAGTGCCATAGATTAGATGCACCGGGGAAAAACAGGTTGGAGGTAAATATGCACGTCTGAGTACAGTAAGTGATCAACATGGGAGAATTGCAAGAATCCATACAAAGGCGGCTGTATGGATGCTTCCACATCCATTATTGATGTGGAAACCCACTGTCCTTTGGAGTGAAGCATGAGGCTCCACTGAGAACAGAAGAGCATAACCGTATGTTTGCTTCTTAACCTTTTTTGTGAGTCTTACCAAGCTCTTCTCCTCAATATCTTGTAACAAGAACTCCCAAAGTTAATTTTTAGTTTTATAAGAAATCTTTTTACCAACTGTGGATGAATGGCTTTCCACTCTCACTGGAGATCCGCTTTTGTTTCACGAGAGCAAGCGATAAACAGATATCCGCAGTTATTCTTTTTTTATGTGTTATTCATTTCCCTTATAAAATCTTCACCAGGATGCTTTTTTCTTATTGTCTTTTGAGAGTAATCACATACAGCCCAATCAGGTACCCTTCAGACAGATGTTTGTTATGGCTTTCAAGACTGCCTGTCTTTCTGTGTTGTGCCCATGTTTGCTTGGCAGAGAGTGGAGGGAAGCACAGTGACCACAGTTCAGTCGCATCTTCTATGTTACTCAGGACTTACTTGTCTAGCCAGAGTGATATTGTTGCTATTGAATGCTTAGGAAGTTGTCCCAGGTGACAGTAAACTAGTCATTCTTTTAATGACATGCTGAGGTTTTCAGATGTATTGCTTGCTGTTGTATTGCTCATATGCTCCCGTATTTTTTTTCCCTTTCCTGAGTGTAACAGAGCAGAAGCTCCTGAATGAGATGGGAGAAGGTAGCAAGTGGTCTTTCTTGCTGCAGACTATCAAAACCCCCAAGTCTCTTCTGTCTCCTCTCCTCTCTTCTCTCCTCAAGTGGAGGAGCAGTTCAAACCAGTCTTCCCTCCATGTATGCATCTGCGTTTGATTTTTACCTGCCCTAAAATCCTACTTTTAGTGATAATGACTAACAAACAAAATACCATTAAGGAGAGGAGAAATAACACTGTGAAATATAGACTGGGCAAGTGGGTATTTCCAGGGGGTGCTATTTTGCTCAAGTAAGACCAGGTGGAGTTGTGTGTGAGTCGTATTAATGCACTTATGAATAGATTGCTCACAATGAGGTATCCTATGCTGTTATGAAATGCTCTGGGCATTTTTTTGGAGCTCTGTAGTTTGATTAGCCTTTTCCTTTTGTGTCTGGAACTAGCCACATTCAGAGAAGTCACATATGGGGCTGCTCTTTTTATTTCAGCCATTGAATGTGTAAATCTTTCTGACATCCAAAGCCCCTTTTCAAATCAGGGAAAGATAACATGGAAAGTCAGCCAGCATAAGAAGTAATTTATGCTTATTAATCTAGGTAGTTGTCCATCTGCACCCAGCTTCCCTAGTAACCCACCTTGAATTTAAAACATTAAAAGCATCCATTATTTCTTTTGTATGAGTGAAGATATGCTATAGATAATATCTAAATTAGTATTCCACTGGTATTCGCCTTTGCACTCTAGTTTTGTGCCAAAATGGGTCAGTTTTGTGCCCACCCCTGTATTGCCACTGGACTATAGGGAGGGCTGAGGGGGTTTAATATCAGCTAAGATGGGGGATCAGAGACTACTTTTGGTACTTCTAGTCAAAACTGTCTTGGAGAGGGCTACTGTATGTTTTCAATTAATGGGCAAAGGAAACTAGTCAGAGATAAAGAAGGTGCTGGTAATGGAAGAATGAAGTATAAAGTGGGAGTGATCAGTCTCCCTCAGAAAATTGATTATTTTCTGACACAGATTTTTGGCCCAAGTCTTTTTTTGGGCAAGAATTCAAGAGACACTGTAAAATGACTTGGTATAAATGGGAATTTGGGATAATTTTTCTTTCAGCATCTTAAGTAGTTTATATAAATCTGCCACTTTTCAAATGATGTATTAAAGCACTCTTATGGTTGCTTAATATCAATATTCCTCTAAGATTTTACAAATACATCAGCAGCATTAGATGGATGAAATCCAGTCTGCCATAATTCAGATGCCCAATGTAGGCAATGCTTCACTGAACATTTGAGTGTGCAGGCTGGAGAGGAGGGGGAAAAAAACAAGTCTGCCTTAATGTCGCTGCCACACTTCTCCTGAAGCCTACCATGGGCAGCTCAGGAAGATGCAGCCTGCTTGTAATTGTGTGTCCTGGTTTTGTCTATGGAGGGACCAGAGGCATTTCCCACACGTCGTCCATTCCCCCATGCCTTCTGCTTGTGCTCGGGGGAATACTGAGCACCCCTGTCCCCCCATTCATGGTGTTCCTTAGGTCTTTGCAGAGCAGAGGTGCAGCATCTCCTAGTGCCTGCTCTTTGCTCTGTGGTTTCCAAGAATGTAGATGGAGCTACTCAACCCCTATGGGATTAAAACTTTACTGTAACATCCTAGGAGAGCATCTTAAACCTGATATGTACCCCTCACCCAAACCATGGTGGAATGGAAACATTGCGCAAGCATGAGTGCAGGGATTAGGACAAGTGTAGCAAGAAGGGGCTTGTCTTGAAACCACAGGATATACCATTTCCCAGATAACTGCTGTACCTCCTAGGATTTTTCTCACAAGTTTGTTGGTCTTATTCCCTACCACTCCCCCGTTTAGTTGGTGAGGCCCATCTGCCTTAATAGGGGGCATGAAAAAGCAACGAATACCCATGTTGCTGAAAAAAATTTCCCAGCAAATATGAGTGGCTAAGACTTAAGTACCCCTAAAAAAATTTAAGCTAAATGAGAAAACAGTTTATGCCTTTGGGTGCCTATGGGATAAAGCAATCCATGAAAATAGGTGAGATAGCTCACTATTTGAGATTTGCATGATCTGGATTTGAGGAGATACTTTTTGGTATTTTGCTATACTTTGATATCTAAAAGATACTCTTTTTCTATCAGCCCCTAACATTGCTGTTGAAATTATAAAGCATAGTAAAAAACAGCTAATTAGGAAAAAAGTTACACAAATATTCAGATGTTTTTTCCTTATACCTCATAACTTCACCCTCACATGCCCCTTGCATTTTCTGTGAGAGGCATGTCCCAGGGATGTCACTACCCATTGCTAAATGAAGAGAGAGAGTGAATGGCAGATAGGGCAGAGAAGGCTGAGGTTTTGGTTCTAGTCTTTCCAACAGATAACCGTGCCAAGGACTTAATTGCATTCATTTAGGCAGATGAAGACAGAAGTGGAGTTCAAGCTAAGAGAAGATTGGCTTAGTCAGTGTGGCCAAGATAAATGTGTTCAAGCTGAATCATTCTGATGAAATTTGTCTTAAAATATTTATGGAGCAAATCAAATAACTTAGGCATAGGGGGTTCTTCAAGGAATGTGGAAAAGACAGGAGTTCTCTCAAAAGCAGTAAAGATTAAAGACCATACCCATTTTTAAACAGCAAAATACAGAAAAACACTGGATTATAAACTTGACAGGTTAACTTCAAACCTCAGAAAAAAAATTAAATACCCGGAAGATAATGCCGTGATAAAGAACTGCCAACAGCAATTCAAGCCAATTCAATTTATTTCTTTGGATAAGTGGAAAGCAATAGGTGTAAAATATCCTGACTCCACTAGGGCCCCTGAGACCACTTGTGTGTCATGTTCTGATAAGCAAACTGAGGAAATATGGCTAGGATGGAAACCCATACAAAACATGTCCACTAGGAGAAAGAATCAGCAATCTGTTCTCTACCAAGGTGAGAGGTGTTTTGAGAGGGGGATTATTAGCAGCTCGAAGGACACAGTCTTTTTTTTCTTTAAAAAAAACCAAACAGAATACAAAAAAAAACCAACCAAGTGGCTTGGAAACCCTAGTCTCACTTGCAGAAATAAAGGGGGTTGCCCGATTGCCCTGACTGCTGTTGAAACTATGGCAGAGGGTGCAAGTCATCGTGCCTAAAATCAGTCTGCAGCTGTAGCCCAGGCTCTTCCCACAATCAACACAATAGCATCTCTTAGGTTATCCATCCCATCCAAGGATAGGGGCTGAGGATTAGGGAAGTGAATCACTCCTCAGAGTTTCCTCTCCCTGCTGTATCGTTGACTGTAGGAGAGGATGAAAGGACTACCTTACAGTAGCCACTTAACTTTTAAACAGCTAACATTAGGTGAGATTAATCCTATCTTTAGTAGCCACTTAATTACACAGATTTTTAGAGATATTTGAAAGTAGACACTAAGTGTATCTGATAAATTGACCTGGCATCTGTTGGCTGAGTGGTGAGTGTCCCATGTGAAACAGGTTATATGGGGGTCTTAAGACTCTTGCCTGTTCCTACTTTTTCCGGGTAAATCACTGAGCTCCCTAAGGGCTCTGGATATAGTAGGGAAGCAGAATCATGTTATCATCTGATGGTTTTTAGTTATCAGCCACTCAGGAGGAAATATGAAATTTAAGGTGTAAGCCTGAGTCATAGTCTGTGCAGTGGAAAGGAGTACAATTTGTACAAATAAATCAGTGGAGCTAATGCTGGTCTCCTGCCCTGAACATCCTCTTCCCACATAGACCACAATGATGTTAATGGAAGTCTTTCTTGTGAAATGAAGAGCCACAAATAGTATCTTAATGGAAAACTTGAATGGAGAGACTTCTTTATGCCTTATACCTGGTCTTTTGCAGACATTCAGGAGGGGTAGTGGCTCCACAAATATTGATAATTGTGCTATTGAAGAATTATACTGATAATTCTATTAGCATGAAAAAAAGAGGGAGGAACAGCAGACCTTTCCATGCATCCTTTCCATGCAAGCTCTGTTCTGTTTGTTAAGGTTTTTTAAAAAACCTTTTTTGCCACATGTCCTCAGTGAGCCCAACCTAGCCTAAAACCGCAGCATTGATGGAAGTGGAGTGGGATCTTGCATTCATTTTCTGTGGCTTGGTTGCTAAGGCCTGGAATAAAGAAAGCCTTTCCTGCTTGTTGACAGCACAGCTAAGCCCTGTCCACCGCTGAACTCCACATCTGCACCTGCCTGCCCTTCCATCTGCGAGCCCTCGCACCTCCATGACCACAGCCACCGGTCACTCCTAACTCCACTCATGGCAGCTGGCCACAGCCAGGGGCTTGTGTCCCACCATGCCGTCACCTGAAGCCAGCAGGTCTTTCAGCAAAGACAAAGGATGAGTCTTAGGGTTGATGCAATGACTGTGGTTTTCAGGTACAAGCAGCTCCCTGAGTTGGGTCAAGGGATCGGTTTCTCCCTCTGTTTGGATGGAGATTGAAATCACAGTGTGTGGCAAGGATCATGTAGACCAGGAGGAAGATTGCACCACTGAGGTCCAAAGGTGGGACCAAATTTCAGCCCTCTTTTTGTGAGAGAAGGGTCTCTGTGGTGTCCGTCCTGGCTCTACTCCTCAGCCGAGGCACTGAGCCCCTCAGCAGTGGTGGTGTGGAGGCTGCTGCCACCATGCAGCAAACATGAGGTGCTGAGCAACCACAGGAGCCGCTGCTGCTGAGAAACATTGGCCCGAAATGCTCCAGCACATAAACCTGTTTCTTCCTGACATAGTAATCCTATGGATAAGGGAGTGATCAGAAACCTACACAATCTGAATAAGGATCGTATTAACAGGCAGCTGAATCAACAGATTTCTTACAAGTTTTCTTCCTTAATCCATATTTTAAAGCTTACTCGCAGCCTCTTGCAGGACAATAAACTTTCTCCCATGTATTTGGCAGTGTGGGGAATGAGGTGTTTGAAAGAAGCAGGAAATGAGTTGTTCCATTGCAAAATACTTAAATCCTCTGTGCTGGTAGAATATGAATGCAAATAAACATATTCCTGTATTCTGTCCAGCCATAGGGAGAAATTGCTCTCCCAGACAGATAGCCTGCTGCTGCTGAGGTCCCTGAAAGGTTCCACATCCTGATGGAAGATACAGTTGAAATTAGCATGCCTGCCCCATGGTGTCATCCAGGCAGTTGTGGCTGCAGGGGAAAAAAACCCCAACCAAATAACAACAAAAAACCCCAGATTAATAGGTTGGAAAAAGGTGTTTAATTCTTACAGGGAAAATTTCATCTTGTGAAGGTGGTAAGTGATTCCCAGGGCAGGAGATGAAGCACATCATTTTGCCCCAGTCCACTCACACCTGTTTGAATATTAGGTGATGCTTTATAAGGCACTGTAAACTTTAGAGCTTCCTTTTTTTTCTTTTTTTTTTTTTTTAAAAAACCACAACCCAGCATCTTGTGTTCATTCCCATTTTGTAGAATTATCGCAGGATCAGTGGATATCTACTTCTGAAAATATCTTCTTTACATTTCCATGAGAAAAAAAGTGAATCCTAGGTTTATTTTGGAGGTCACAATATAACTTCTTCAGGCCATCAAAACCCAAAAGTTTAAATACAACAAACTCTCACTGTGCCATACAGTTTTATGAGTGTGTGTGTGTGTTCGTGTGCATATTCCTGCATGGTTTAGTGCAAAAAAAACCCCAAACAAACAAAAAAACACGGTTGATCTTATGTCACAGATAGCACTCGTTGCCTGATCTTCCTTTTTCTCCGAGCTTTGTCACACATTCCTAACTGTTTCATTTTCTTTTTCTTTGCATACCTGCCAGAATCTTCATCTGCCCACAGAAAAATTTCTGGTATGTCTGTCACTCTGTTTATTAAATTGCCAACACAATTGTTCTGGCGTGCTTCTTCGTTTTCTAACAATAATACCAGACTCAATTTGAAAGCAAAATGATGCTTAAAAATAGTGACAAACTTAAAAATGCAAAAGTATGAAATAACAAACACAAATTATTGTATTTCTTTCCATTTCTAAGCAAAAAGTCTTGCTTATCTTCATTTTCTCTGCTTGCATGACCCCTTCAGAATGGCAGCAGCCAGCAGCACTCTGCTGAACTCATTGCACATTCATTCACCACCTCTGCATGACCTTGTCACACTGAGGCTCTGAGCGAGGCTGGCTGAGCTCCCATTTCAGCTCCCCTGATCCATTTTGAGAAAGAAACTGAAAGAGAAATAGAGAGTACAGAAGAGCACTTTTTTCCTCTTTTTTTTTTTTTTTTTTTTTGAGGGATGTCATGCATACAAAGCCAGATAGATCCTGGTATAAAAGCTCTTAAAGATAAGGTTGGGATTTATTTTCTTTAAGCCAGTTGTTTAAATAGTTAGTCATCTGTAGTTAGTCACTCCAGGCTATGCAGCCGTGAAGGGAAATTTGCACCTCCAAAGGCCAGAGACCCTAAGACTGTAGGTGTCTACAGCTGGTCAGATAGATCCTTTATGGAAATACCTGTTTCTCACTGTTGACTATAACTGGAGCCCAATCCACTCACTGAAATTAAAGGATTCTTGATATATGAGGGAAAAATGTAGTCCTGCTCTGATGTGGATAGAGGGCTACCAGAAATAAAATGATTGATCTTTTGGTGAATGTGGCTGGTGCTTTTTGTTTCTTAATTTCTTAAGCAGGGAAGTAATATATGTATTTGCAAGGTGCAAAAGTTGAGACCTGATCCAAGCAGGATGCTTCCTAAATTACATCATGACAGGTTAAGTGGATGTGGAATTCATTGCCACAGTGGAGGCCACTTGTGTTTTTCTTCCATTTGCTTGACTGTGTTTACGCATTTCATTTTCCTGAAGGATTGCTCCCAAGGTTTTTAGGCTGCATGTTGAACTACATGCTATGTTTGTTGAAGAGATGCCATAATTTTGGAGTAATATTTCTTTTCCAAAGAAAACTTTTAAAACCTACAGCACCAATCTGCTGGTGCTCCAGGTAAACCAGTGAGAAGAAACTCCCTCAGGGAAGTGGATACATGGTTCAAAATTGTTATAATTTTTTTAAACAAAGAACAGGGTTGGGGTTTTTTTTGGTTTTTTTTTTCCTTTTGGATGAGATCATCCTGGCAGTAATTTGGATATTAAGCATGACAGTGATCTACAAAGAAACTTAATAATTTGCTTGACTTTAAGCACATGATTAGTCTCACTGTCTATTCACATGCTAAATGTAATACTTATGCACTTTGTTAAACATAAATATGCTGCCAGGAAGTGTCACTGTAATTAGATTGTTACAACAATGCATATATGAACCTCACAGAATAATTTCCCTGATTAGCATGATCATTACTAAGGGCACCTTCTTTCAGAGAATATAGTTGGTTTTAGAGGTTGTATTTAGTAACAAAGCTTTTGCACAGAATGGGAGAGTGCCTTTTATGATGTTGCTGGTGAGCATTTACACTACTGTATTTTTAGGGAAACACTGCACTCTGCAGGTGAAAACTCTTCCCCATCTTGTAACATGCTGGGAAATTCTAGAGAAAGAAACACAGATTCTCTGGTGAGCACTTCATACTTGTTAACTGAGGAAGTGCATTGTCTGCAGCATCCTTGCAAATGGGAACAAGTCGTGTTCCTTTCCTTCTCAACTTCTTAATTTCGAAAGAATTAATAACAAAAGTATTAAAGGAAACTTATAGACATTCTGTAATATTTCCTGCAGTAAAAAATGTGTAACTGTACAATAAGTGCAAGTAGGCTGTTCACATAATTTGCAGGGCTCAATAGAAGGTTCCACGGCAAATATAAATGCCCTTTGCTATTTCCTGATGATAATCCCAAAAACTGAATTTCCAGTTAGAAATAGGAGCAGTAAGGCTCAGCCCCAAGCCTACTCTGCTAAACAGAGTCCCTAATGATTCTGTGATTTACCCTTCCTCATCGCTACCTTGCAGCCTTATAATCTCTCCCTAGTCTCTGTTTTCTGATTTCTGGCCATTAGATGGCAATCATTTGCTTCCTGCATTTATCTCCTCTGATGGCCAGCAGACTTCTGTGCCCACGTTCCTAAGTGGAGCTTTTCCCTCTCTGCCTTTCTCATTTCCAGTAGCAGTAGATGTGCAGAGGCTGGTTGGCAGTGAGTAACCTGGGAGAAATGAATAGCTTGTGCTCAGAGGGACAGAGTTGTCCTGGCACAAGAAATGTGCATGCAGCTGGAAGGAGCAGCACTGCATGTTAAAGCTGCTGGGAACTCTCCTCTGTGTGGTTTTCTTTCCAGTTGCCCTGAAGTGCACTAAGTGGTAGATCACTGGCTGGCATTTTCAAGGCATTACAATAGCTTTCTGACTGTTAACTTAGAGTTTCAGGTAAATCTATTCATTCCCAAGAACGGGGTTATGATGCAAAGTCTTTTAGTTGAGAATCTCTGTTGCCACCCTCCCTTCTGGCAGGGATTTGAAGCTTGCCATTTGAATCACCCTGAGGCATACTGCTGACTTTGTCCATGGTATAGCCCTTAAAGAAGTCCACAGGGTTGGTAGAGACTGGAGTGCATTTGGCCACGATGTCTTCCGCCCTTTCCCTGGTTGCAGAGCTGCCACAGATGCTCCCTCTGTGGGCGGTGCTCACCAGCATCTCTGTGTGCAATGTGCCCACACACCTGGTCAACCATGCAAGCCCATGCTCACACGCATGGTACTCAGGATCAGTAACTGTGGTGCAAAGCTGCAGGCTCTGGGGAGCTTCTGGATCCACACTGGAGGCAGCTGTTGTTACCTGCCTGTGGCCACATGCAGATTTTCAGTTTGGCTGCAGGAAAGCCACCCTCTGCAGCCATCTGAAATTCCCCATGTTGGCAGACACTTCTGCCTTCCTCTCTCCATGGGGAAGGTGGATGGTACTTTGTAAGTCCCCATGCAGTGTTTAATCCATAATTTTCCCTTCCAGTGGCTCCAGACTTCCAGCCCATCCCTGCTCCACCAATGTACAGGTGGCAGTGGGAAGGCAGGATAACTCCTGTTGCTGTTTAACTGGAGGGGGAACTCATAACCCACCAGTCATGGGAATACCCTTCAGTATGAAGCAGAGCCTCTGCCTTTGAATTCTGGGGCCTCCCCTGTAGAAGGCTTTTGCCAGTGTTAAAATCTACTGGAGATCAGCTCTTCCAGGAACACATCTTATAATCAGGGAAGTAGGAGCATGCTTATATTTTTAGGGCATCATCGATGCCCTGTTAGAAACGCCAGTGGCTCCAAAGGGTTAAATCTGGGTGCACCTTCTCCTTAACGAGCCCCAAAGCAGGCTGTGCCCTGTGCACAGGGCCCCTGTGCTCTGACTAGAATATCTTTTGTTCAGGTATGTACGTTCCTTACAGCAGCAAGCTGAAAAGCACATTTATAACCCCATCATAAATATCTATTACCCCTTTTCTCAAGCTTCCTGTTGACAACAACAACTGCTGCTGGCTTCATCAGGATTTGTAACATATTTAAGAAGAAATTTCCAGCTATCTTTAGTAACCCACAGCTACACAGGCAGGAGCTCCATCGTTTTTACATGTTGTGCTACTGGGCTGAGACACTTCCATAAATATATCTTTCTTCTTCTGCCAGTTCTGCAGATCCCACTAGCCACCTGCCGTCAGAATGTGGGATCCTGTCAGAATGGGCCTGTTCCCCTGCTCTGTAGTCAAGGTGCAGACGACGTATGCAATCTTTTTGTCTTTCCAGTGTGAAATGGCTCTGTCTAATACCCTCCATATCTAAAATTCAGGCACATTTCCCTGAAAATCCTCCCTTCTCTTTCTTTTTTTCCCTCTGAATGACCACCTCATCTTAAACTCTTCCGTCATCCAGAAGAGGTCCTCCAACAGACGATCTAGTCATGGTACCTACATGGCCTGGCACATACATGCGACACTCATGAGTGTGCTTAGCCAGAATAGCTGTGTGTCCTACACAGAGTGAGTGCCTTCTTCTTGTAGCCCCAACATGGCATGACAAGCTGTCCATAAGGCAGGGTCAGTCATCCCCCAAAAGCATTGTGCTTTTTTTGTTCTTTTGCCTGAGTTGAGAAATACTGGGAGCTTTCCACTGCTTCCTAGATTTGTTGCCTGGATTGCAACTGTATGTGCCTTGTCTCCTTCGCGTGAAAGAAGGCCAGAGCCACATGGTGCAACCTGCCCAAAGGACAAGCTACCTGATTTGGGTGAGGCTAAGGCTGGAGATGGGAGAGGAACCTGCACCCGGGAGGTGTGATTGTGTTTGGTGAAATGGGACGGTTGAACCTCAGGGATTTGGAATAGAAATGGCACCTTGTGGCTTAGCCATGATATCAACTGGTGCAATGACCAGAGCTGAAACTGTAGAGCCATTTCTAATTTTGGTGTATTCAAAATACTGAAGGCTTAACTTCCACCTTCTAATTTTGTTCCTTTATAATATTTCTAGTTGTATGTTTCTGGCCCATACTCTGAGAAAATTAGTTTTTATGCCATTTCTAGAGATAATTTCCCCATACTGACTTTATAATTTCTTTGATGGGAGTTTGTCACATTAAAATTAAGTAAAAATAATGTTAGTTGATCAGTTTCTAGTACATTCAATTGTAAGATATTGATGTATCTTACACACTTTAGCTTTTGCCGCTGTTGATAAAGGATTTATGTTGAAATCTGAAAACCTGGCAGCCTAATTTGTTGTGGAGTATTTCTGGGTTTTTATAGCCCTTAATAGCAGTTGACAGAGTGATGTGGAATTCACAAAGCAGAGATAGTCAAAGCAGTCTTTCAAAGAAGGCAAAGCTTTGCTTCTGGGGCAAGTGAAACATGAGGAAGACAAGTCAGAAGTGATACTTGCTAAACTGGTATTTTACTTTCTTTTGTTTGAAGTGAAGATGATTTTTTAAAGTTGCCAGGACCAAGAATAATGTCCTTGTAAATCTCAAAGTTTTTAAAAGCACTATAAGACAGTAAATACAACATAGGAATATGACATTTACGCAGCAATAGAAATATTTTAAGGACCATAAATCATGAGCACACTGTTTTGTACATGAGAACTCATTCTGCATGTAGTTTTTCCCAAGTTAGTGTTCATAAAAGTCTGTTAAAAAGCAAAACCAAAAGTCTGTTTGGCTTTTTAACATAAATGTTTATAAGAATACTGTGAGTTATGACACTGTATCAGTAGATGGTACTGAAGAATATGCAGCAGAGTTGTTTTTTTAGGGCTAACATGACAGTATTGGTGTGTCCAGAAGATGGCTTTCTCTGCATAGATCTTTCCTTTACCTGTTTCATTACTTGGTTGCTATCAGTGATGCTTACAGAAAGAGATTTTACATTTTTAAGCGTCACAGGACATTAAGTAGCATACATTATTCAAGTGCCCTGTGACTGTATTTAAGAATAATAAATGCAAAGAATCTATCACAAAAAGAACTTTCTTCCAGTCACAGAAGTGTGGATTTTGTGACAGAAGCCTGTGGAAGTGTCTTACTCCAGAAAGTCTACCAGAGGGAAGAAATCTTTCCTGAAAAGAGAAAGAACTACTTTGAGGTAAATATATTACTGATGCATAGGCTACTGTGACTAATGGCATCACGGAGCAAATCCTGTTCAAGTATCCCCAATCCAATGGTCCATTCTGGACAATAGTTAAAGATATGCAATCACGTTAGTTTTAACTCATTTGGCTGTAAAATTCACAGAATCACAGAATTGTCAAGGTTGGAAAAGACCTAGAAGATCATCTAGTCCAACCATTACCAATACTTCCCAGCTAAATCATATTCCTCAACACAGCATCCAAACGTTTCTTGAACACTCCCATGGTTGGTGACTCCACCACCTCCCTGGGCAGTGCATTCCAATGCCTGATTACCCTTTCCGAGAAGTAATACTTCCTAAAGTTCAGCCTGAACCTCCCCTGTCTCAGCTTGAAACCATTCCCTCTAGTTCTATCACTGATTACATGAGAGAAGAGGCCGACCCTCAGCTCACCACAACCTCCCTTCAGGAAGTTGTAGAGAGCTATAAGGTCTCCCCTGAGCCTCCTCTTCTCCAGGCTGAACAATCCCAGCTCCTTCAGCCGCTCCTCATAAGGCCTGTGCTCCAGACCCCTCACCAGCTTCGTGGCCCTCCTCTGAACGCGTTCCAGGGCCTCAATGTCTTTCTTGCAGTGAGGGGCCCAAAAC
>WKFP01015150.1:111069-162748 GCA_011057875.1 Pterocles orientalis
GGCCCAGCTCTCCAGCCTATCCAGATCCCTCTGTAGGGCCTCGCTACCCTCAGGCAGATCGACACTCCCTGCCAATTTGGTGTCATCCGCGAACTTACTGAGGGTGCACTCAATGCCCTCATCCAAATCATCAATAAAGATGTTGAAGAGGACAGGCCCCAGTACCGACCCCTGGGGGACTCCACTCATGACTGGTCTCCAACTGGATTTGACTCCATTTACCACCACTCTCTGGGCCTGGCCCTCCAGCCAGCTCTTTACCCAGCCAAGAGTGTACCCATCCAAGCCATGATTCAATGCTGAAGGAAAAGGAAAATGGGATTTATTTGAAGATTGCAAATGTACCGATAACTGCTGGGGAATTTTCTCATTCTACCAGCTGCTGGTCATGCCACCTCACAGAAAACATTAGTGTGAAAAAGTTTCTGGTTTCTCAAGCTTTCACTAATCATCATCAGAATTAAAGATAGAAAGAGTATGTAAATAGTGATACTTGGTCTATTTTTACCACCTCTTTAAAAGCAAGAAAATGAAAATAAAATATGAAACTACTGTGGAAACTCCCTGAATGTGGAAGAATTAATTTCTTTATTGAAACAGGCTTTTTTGTTAAATTTAAATGGATGGTGAAAATAGATAGTGAAGATGCTGTAGTTTTGACAGACCCTTTTACTGACAGTGTTCAGAAAAAAGGCTCAGTGTTGTAGAGGTGACACATTTGAAATTTTCAAAACTAAATTGTTTCACATTCTGGCATTGAACTGAAAGTTTATTTTAAAATAATTCATCAAACTGATTTCTAAATGTTTTGCAAGGACGGGATTTAAAATTAAGCTGTTAAATGATAAATTATTTCATTAAAATTTGTAATAGTTTTTCCAGATTTTTCAGTTCATAAAAAGTTTCAAAATTTGACAAATTTTCCATATTTGTTTGGGAATAATTGCTTAATGTTTCAGATACTTTTGCAAGGTAGAAGCCTGTTTCTGCACTACTCAAACTATAAGGAACAAAATTATTATTAACTTTATTAACTCTTTCAACAGATTTTTCAAGTGTTGGATAAATTTAAGTCCCAATTGGATGTCTTTAATTCCACGTAGTTGAAGGAAGCATGGATTTTGTGCCTTATTTCATCATTCTTAAACCGCTTTCAAAATAATCATTGTTTCATTTCTGATCTTAATTTAATTTTTTCTGTGCAGTCTGGTTCAGATTTTTCAGGGAGCCTTTGGGAAGTAGGAAACTTTGAAAACCTCTTTCTTTATGAATAGTTCGGGAGTGAACCATAGACGATGAAGGTGGAAGAACGACACCTAATATAACATAAGGATCTGAAGCAGGCAGTACAATGGCAGCAGGAATATTGGCACTCACTGGTTTTGAGATCAAGGGTGGCAGCCCAAATTCTCAAGCTCCCCTGCTAGTCAGCGGAGATGGTCATGCTCCCAAACATTAGTGTCTGGACCTTTTGGAAAACCTTGTCTATCTCTGACTGTAGAGGAGCTGACATAGCCAACCTAAGTATTTACGATGCCACATGAGAACATTTTCTGCTTATGAAAAAGAGATGAATTAGCTAATTATTCAAATTAGCACAAAACTAAAGGCCCCCTGGAAGTGTAACAGTTTAGCAGTAGCCTATGTTATATGTATTATTTGATTCAAATAGTCTCCAGAAGCACATACCCATAACTCTGTCCCAGTTAATCTACTTGCGCCATTGCAACTGCAGGCAGATTTTCCACTAAATTCAGAGAAGAAAATCACAAATAACTTGATTTTGCATGGAAATGATTTTTTTCTTTTCTTAAATTCAGCTTTGAAATCCATAAGGTTACCATCAAGAAAGGAGAAAAATATTATTTTTAGGAATATTAATCTTTTCTTTGGGGAAGACAGAAATGTCTCTTGTATGAGAGAAATATTGTATTCCTCTAACACAATTAATATTCTAAGGAGCAAACCCATGTCTGTTGATGAAGTCCCTAAGTGCTTCCTTGTGTACTTTCTCTGTGTTTCTTGTCTATTATTAAATAGCTCTATTTCAATTACTTTAAATAAATGATACTTAGCTGGTGATATGAGCCATGAAAAGTCTGGACTCCAACCACTGCTATATTGCCTTCAGGGAATTAAATAAGAAAAAGTATAAATCCAGTTTCCATTAGAGAGGAAAATGTACTGAAACACAGGCAGGTGGTTGAGTACTTTGGTGGGCAGGAAACTATTTGAACTGTAAAAAAATATTTCAAAATTAATAATGAAACAGGAAGAATAAATTAATTGAATTATAGACAAAGACAAAAGCATTTAGGAATTCCACTGGAAAGTGAGATCATGACTATTTAAGATGTGTAAATCCATAATATGTATTTTTAGATGAAGACTAAGAGAAAACTTTTCCCCAAATCACCATTATATTATTACATTTATGTATACAATCTTCTATTTATCTAATATGATTAGATTTCTCATAAAATTAGGACAAGGCTTTATAGTTTCTTACTTTTCCAAACTTCTGCAGTCTTCTCAATACAAATACCATGTTCCAATGAAATTACAGCTGCCTCCACAACTCAGGTAATTTCTCCATGCTGATAAAGCACTTCCTGAGGCAAAGGTTCTTTTTTCTGTCCCATCACTCAGTGGCATCTGTATGAAATCTGCTGTACTAGCTGCTATTTTCTGTGAGCCTTGCTGTTTCTAGACTACCAAAAAAGGCCAGCCTTGCCTAGCTCCCAGGCCCTTTCCTCCAGGGACAGCAGGACCTCCTTTCCTCCAGGCTAAATTGACCCTTGGTGCTTTCCCTGTTGGTCACTGCTGCCTCTTGGGTGTCCTATGCAATGTGTGTGTTGTAGGGAGTGTTTGGTGTGGCCGTGGATGCAGAGCCAGGGACTGTAATAGCCAAGGCTATTATAACAGTCAGAATAATAAAAGAAGAGAAAAAGCAACATATTGATGAAACCTCATCCAGGCATACAGGTCTGTGTTCACTATGCTCTAACCTGCCTAATGTGTTCGTATTGCATAGATGAAACCTGTTGCCAGTCATGGGATGCTTATGTTAACATTTACATACAGCCACTTTGAGAAACTGGGACTTGCACAGGCACGTTCAGAAGGATTCTCTTTGAAGCCCAGTTGCACTAGATAATTTAACTTCTTAGACATGAAGGTGGCTGTAAAAAACAGAGGTAAATTAGACTGCTGGCCTCACAAAAAAAATCTGTAAGCACACTAGGATAATTTGTTGAAACAAAAGTACCTGAAAGGAGGAAATGGTGTTGGCAAGATTATTATACATGTTTTAATAATTTAAATTGTTATTTTTACTATTATTATATTACATTTATTACTATATGTAATTTTTTTATTTTCAGCTTAGATGCTTTATTTGAGGGTTTAATACTGTGCTGTCTATTCAAAAAGCACTGTAGTTTGGATAAATGCTGTGGACCATCAAGGAATTTCTAGTGGGGAATATTATGAGGTGTGTTGTGGGATATGTCAAGATACCACAGACTACAAAGGTTTTTAAATTGATCTACATAACTATTATCTCCATCTTTCCATAAATAGCTGAGATCGTTTCCATTGAACACTAGCTTTTCAAGAGAGTGGTTGACTGAAGTAGTCTCTGTGAGTGTAAAATGCCAAGTAACTTAATGAGTAGCTGAGGTTGGAAGGAACTGCTGAGATCATCAAGTCCAATCCCCTTTGAGCAGAACGGGATCAGCTAAGACAGGCTGCTCAGGATTTTGTTCAGCTGCATTTTGAATGTCTCCAAGGATGGATAATCTGAGACCTCTATGGGCAACGTATTTCATCCTCATTCTTTTTCTTCTGAAGACAAGCGTTGTGGTCCTGCTTTTTGTTTTGTTCCCTCCACTCAGAATCCTGATCTCCACCATCTCATGGTCACTGTGGTCAGCGTTGCCACTGACCTTCACATCCTTGACCAGTTCTTCTTTTTTGTAAGTATGAGGTCCAGAAAGAGTCCCTCCCCTTGTCAGCTCCTCAGTCACCTGTGCCAGGAAGTTGTCATCAATGCACTCCAGAAATGAGCCGGATTGCTTGTGCCCCACTGTGTTGTGCCTTCAGCAGTTATCAGGGTGGATGAAGTCCCCAGTGAGGACCAGGATGTACAGATGTGAAACAGCTTGCAGTTGCCTGAAGAAGTCCTCATCTGTTTCCGCTTCCTGATCAAATGGTCTGTAGTGGAAACCCACAACAGTGTCACTCATGTTGATCTGCCTGCTAATCCTGACCCACAGGCTCTCAGCTGGCTTATCGTGTTTTCTTACATAGAGAATAACTCCACCACCTTGACATCCTGGCCCATCCTTGCCAAAAACCTGTGTCCAAGATGACAGCATTCTGGCTGTATGAGCTGTCCCCCCATGTCTCTATGATCCTGATGAGATTGTAGGTCTCCGTCTACACACAGACCTCTAATTCCTCCTTTTTTCCCCCATGCTGTGGGCATTAGTGTATAGTTCTTCAGAGAGACATCCGCATGTGATTTCCAAAAAAGTGCAAGAGCTCTCACCATGATTCTGTCCTCTTGATGCTTCCTTATTCATGGGCATACACTTGATGCAGATCTCCTTAAGTCCTGCTTTGTTGCTTTCAAGGTCTTAAAAAAAGAGATTAATAAAGCTCAACTTACGTTTTATCCCTGCCAAAGTACTGCTTATTTTCACCAAGATCCAGTGCCTCTAAAGTAGGAGGTTCATGAAAAGTATAATGAGAAACTAAGTCCAGTTTATGACTGGAGAAATCTAAATATTTCAAATTAGGTTGGAAAACAAAATCAGCACTATTCAGAGCTTTTCTAGTGCTATTGAAAGACAAATTCAAACACAATATCCTCTGAACACCTTCAAATTTCAGTTTGTCAGTGAAGAAAAGCACTGTTTGAACTTTGAAGGATTTATCAAAGATGTTGCAGTGAGTTTTCAGCAAAGATCTATCATTTCTGAGCTTATCTTCTGGCAAGGGTATATTATTTACTCCAGGCCTATATCAGTTTTTGACTGGTTTCCTACTAATAGTACTGTTGTTGCTACCCTGTGATAAAGGCGATATTCCGCTGCCAGACAAAGAAATTGTACTTAGCTTACTGAAAGACTGAGATCAACTCGCTTGATAAATACTCTAAAACTGCAGGTAGGAAGATTTTTAAGGTTTCTGAAGGGCTTTATCTGTTCATTATAAAGTCCTTCAACATCACATCTCTTAAATACAGTTACTGGAGCGAAGCAGGTTGTAGGAGTTGTTAAACATGTTTATATACCTGGGATTGCACTTCCATGATGAAAAGATGAGTCAAGAAGCTATAAATGACACAAAGTAAAAATTTACCTCTGGCCATATCTTTTGTTGAGTAGCTGAATTCAAGAGTAGCAGGTTTTAGCTGCAAAGCCCATTGGGCATTCATGAAGGGTCTTTGCAGAAGGATTGCAGAGTTCATCTGGGTTTTCATTGCTACTTTAGAGAAATTAGGTGCCTCTAAATAAATACCAACAACATGGACAGTAGAGACTACTTAAAAGAAATAGGATTTATTCCTAATGGAAGATGAAAATGCTACAAATCTTTCACCTCTCTGAAAGGTTGGTCACTTTTACATGTTTGTTACTTTTACATGTTTGCATATGGGAATGTTTTTGTATTGCTATTATAATGCTCCAAAACCAGTTGAAGACAGGAAAAATTGAATGTGCCAGACCAGGCTTGTAGCACCAGCATTCGGGCATCTTTATTTCCCTGGTCAGATTTGTTCCTTTCCTTTTTCTGGGTGGAAGATTAAGTATCATGGAAAGAGAGAAAAATACAGTAATCTTGTGAAGCACAATAATATTTATGAGCAAAGACAAAGCCAAAAAATTAGGATGTGTTTAAGAACATTATTATACAAACTAATACATGCTTATGGTTAGAAAGAAGCTATTAAAATGTTGCAGACAAGATTCAGATAGGGAAACATGCAAAGAAGGAAAAAAGGAGAAGAATGTGAGATGACAGGACTATCATCAAAAGACAGTCATTAGAATTGTGATTAAATGGTGATATGATAGCTATTCAACTGGTCTGACCACAGACAAGATTGTGCTCTGCAACTAGAAAGCAACAGAATGCAATAAAACTGAATTTAAAACTATCACAAACAACCAAACATGTCAAAATATTTAATAAAAGCATTTGAATTTTAGAATAGTTTGAAATAAAGATGAAAAATATCCGTAAAGTGAGATTACAATTCTTCCATGGCAGCACTCAGTATTTGATTAAAATACAGTGTTGTCTAAACAAATTCAAGTAATATTAGAAAGTTATTACATTTCACCATGATAGGGTTACCTGGGAGACTTTGTAAGGCAATCCCAGTTTGTGTAATACTAAAAAGCATGCATTTTTGTAATATTTTTTCCAGAAGCATAATTGTTTTCCAGTCAGAAGCTGTGAGACTGATTCCAATGACACATATACAAAGCTATGTGTGAATAGAAATCGATGTTAAGAAAGAGCAGACTCAGCCTCTGATCTCTCAAATTCTCAGCAGCATTGCATGTGCTTTAAAATATGAAAATATTAATCCTCTTTACCTCTCTACCCTAAAAGATGTCATTCCAACAAAAGCTAGCAGAAGATATATGCATCATAACAGCAAAACTGGAAGCTGCCATCTACTGATCAAATGACCCAGAGGGGTCAGTGTGTAGACAGAAGTGATCTGTGGTTTTCTAGTGTTTTTCCTGGAGTAACTGAAAGTCACATTGACTTTAATTTCTATATAATTCTTTATCATGTGTATACTTACCTGGTGTAGGAATATTAGTTTTAATGACAAAATATGGCCAACTGGGACATAGCGGCATGATGAACTGTTACACTAAGAAGGATCGCGAAGCTGGTGACCCATTCGGAAGGTAAAGCACAAAGGAGAGGAAAAGATCTGAGCACTGGCCCCACACAACTCTACACTTCCCTGCTTACTCCCTCAAGTATTTATGTACTCCAGTCCCAAGCTTTCCTTATGTACATGTGTATTTCTGTCTATTGCTTTCATAGGTCTTAAAAACAGAGTACCCAATGGGCACCTCTAGAAACTTCAGTGATTATTTTAAATATTATTCTCCAGGCCAATGCTGACAATATTCCAGTGAAGAGATAGCAAATAAGATAAACATGACTTTGAAATACCCATACTAAATATTGTAAATAAAAGTATAAATAAATGTTATTTCATGTACAAAGCCTAGAACTTTGTACATAATTACAGCTGCATAATTTATTCCCACCAGCCTCAGAGAGCTTTAACAGCTCCTTTTCTTTTCCTTCACTTGGACAAGCTATTTAGAGAAAGAAAGTGCCCAAATGCTTAAATGGCTGTGTCCTGGATTAAGCTGAGACAGAGTTAACTTTCTTCATAATAGCTAGCAAGAGGCTGTGTTTTGGATTTGTGCTCAGAAGAAAGCTGATAAAAAGTGATGTTTATGCGGCTGCCAAGGTCTTTCAGCATCTCTGGCTGTCTGCAAACAGGAGAAGCTGGGAGGGAGCACAGCCCCAGTTACCAGCCCAGGATTTGATCTTAGGTTCAGGATTGAGAGCCAGAGTGGCCAATAATCTATTCCACAACATACACGTCATGCGCAGTATATAGGTGAGGACCCTCCAGAAGATTGTCCTTTTTGGTTTCAGATCTCTTTTGATCCGGGTCATCTCGCTCCAGGTGGTTGCTCTCCCAAGGCCTTCCCCCCGACCCTGGTCAGCTCTTAGTCTGGGACTCTTGGGCTGTTGTCTCCGTTCTGTGAGTGTGATTTTGGGACTCTCCCTGGTCCAGGATTGTTAGCCGGGAACAGGCTGAGCCTTGGTCATGGGGGGGGGGGTAGGGGGGGTGTTTCCTTCTCTCCCTGATAATCAGAGCAATAATTAGCTCTTCTGTGAGGCAATCTGTTCCCACTGCACCCAGAATTCAGCATTAACTTGAATGAAATCTCCGAGTGTCTCTTCTACTCTACTAGACACAACTGTAGACTTAGGGACAAATTCACAAGCCATAGGATTTGCAACAGATCCCAAGTAGGGAAAGAAGACCAAGAACTAAGGATGAAAAAAAAAAAATCACTCTGAAGAGATTAACTGCAGTTCACTAAAAATGCATAATTCCGCCCTCTAATCAGAAAAAAAAAAAGCAGAAAAACATTTTTTCATTGTTTTTGCCAGTAACATGAGGACAAGGATTCTGGCCCCCTGTTGTATTCAGCTTGGCAGACACAAACACACCAACATCTGCTGAGACTGGTGATTAAATGAATAAATCGCAGGAGGTGGGCAGGATTGCAAGCATGCCCCTCTCCCATACCGTTTGGCATGAGGATACTTCCACTCACTGCGCTGCCTTGTTTTGAACTCCATCTTAAGGTGCCTTTCTCTGTCCTATGCCCTGTAGAAGAAATCCAGCTGAAGGCTGTGAATTCAGCTCCTGTAGCTGGCTGTTGCTTTAAAGATTGTTGTCTTTGGGAGCTTATATGCCTAGGCACCTTGGAGGATTCCCCTCAGCTGGGCTCGAAGTAATTAACTTTACTGTGCCTGAGTGTCTGATCAGCCAGTTTCTATGATAGTAGGGAAAAGAGCCAGATAAACCCACAGCTGACATGGCTGAATACCAGGGACCACAAGGGGAGCAAACCTGGGAAAATGATCCTAATCATTGCATGCAGTCAATGTGAGAAGGGCAGAATCACCTGGAATGATCAATAGCAATATCTCATCAACAATTTTAGTAGCTTGAATGTCAATGGTGCACTGTTCTGGGAGATGCCAACAGATTTTCCCTTGGCAAGATGAGGCTCCCTGTGTCTTTTATCTCGTTATCTCAAAGTACTTCACAGATACAAAATGATTTGGAAAGCAATTCTCATTATCTGCATTGCACAGATGATTAAGGCAAAGGGTAGAGAGGCTTAGAGAGTACTCCTGTGTCCCTTAGGATGCACAAATGTCCTACACATAAGCAGTAAATACTCTTAAGAGCAGAAGTTTCTTTGAACCTTAAGGTGCTGCCTTTCCCTGCATGTATCGTAAGTAGCATCTGGCTGTGTTGTCCCAAAGGTGGGGGCAAACATGGCCTTTCTGCCACTTGGACATGCTATGGCCAGCTAGTGGCCAGCTGTGCCCAGTTCCCAAGACCTCCCTCTGGGCAGAGCAGGACTGGCTTCTGCCCCTTTCCTCCAGGCCAAATCAAAGGTCAGTGAAACTCAGTCACTGCTACCTCCTGAGTGTCCTACACAACGTGTGTGTTGTAGGGGGTGTTTTGTGTGGCTGTGGATGTACAGCCAGGCACTTTGCTGGACAGGAGAGCTAGGTGTCACGGGCATCCCAGTAAAATAAATGTTTTGTGACTGCTGTCACAATGATGCTATTAACAGTAAATAGGAAATCATGTGAATCTCTGCAGACCAGCATAGATAGTGTCTCCTTGGCACCAGGAGGTGCTGGTTCTTTTTGGATCCCAGAAAGAAAGGCAAAAGCACTATCAGGAAAGTTATCCATGTTATTAATATACCATAAAAGGTGATAACAAGTTATAACATCTTTTGACCCCTGTGATGCTGGGAACTCCAGAATGATACAACATAAAGCAGACCTCTGGCCAAGGCATGGCACACTGCCCAGACTTCCCATCCAAGGTGAGGTCCCCCAGTGCTGTCATCTTCAGAGTTTTTATAGGATTTTCTCAGAAGCAAAGCAACTCTATTCATGATTTTTACTGTAGTGCAAAATAATGTTTATAGGAAAACATGTAACTTCACTTCACAACAAAGTCAAGACATGCTCCTGGCATCATCACTGGTGACAAGTGGGTGCTGCCTATGGGCTCTTTGGTTACAACTAGCCAGCTGCATCCCTACAGCAAGGGACGTGAGCAGTACAGCACGGCCAGGTCGTATGTGTAGTACAGCATGGCACAGCACCGGCCTGCACTGCTCAAGCCAACTGCTGCATGGGTCACTGTCTGCTCCAAGTGCAATGGTCTGCCAGGTAGGACCCCTGCAGGTTTATTGTTTATGTGGTTATATGGAGTTGCACAGCTGCTACATGTGGTATAAAGGCATTAGCAGACTGTGTCCATTTGATGGAGTCATTGTTTTGTCAGTTTGCCTTTTCACTAGATGTCTTTTCAAGCCTTGCTCTGGCTCTCTTAGCATGCTGTAATTCAGATCAAGGTACCGAGGACAGCCTTTTTCAACAGCACATCCCACAAAAGTCTCTGAAATCCTGTTAAGCCTTATCAGGATCGTGAGCCGGGAGTCTCCAGGGGAAGCTTCAGCAGTCATGATAAGGCCAAAACTCTGCTCATTCGGTTTCACACAAGTAAATAGACTGAAGAGTGTTAAGTGAAAGGCTTTCACTTCGTTGCTTTTCACAACCAGCATAGTTAGCACGGTTCAGTGGGGATAGTTACCTGTTTAACGTGAGCTACGCCAAGATGTGTTAGATTAGTGAGATGCTTTAAAAATGTATTTCTTTCCCTTATCTGTCTATTGCCCCATAAAATTTTGAAGTGGTTTCTTTTGAGCACTGATTCCTCAGGAGGATTGCTTCCTGGATGGTTGTCTCCACATGTAGAAAATGCATTCCAACACAAGCTGAAAACCTTCAGGTGAGGGAGATTTTCTATAAATGCCAGCTGAGATGTGAGTCTTGCCTGTTGTGGCCCAAGTCTAATACTTCTAGATTTCTAATTTCTTGTAATGCCAAACTCCAAGTAAAATCCAATATGCTGTTTGATAGACAGATTTAAATATTTCAAATCACAGAGATTGAATTCAGTGTCATTCAAAGCCTGACTAATGCAATTTGTAGACAAATTCAATCAGGTAATTTCCCCAAAGCTTATTAACTTATCTGAGTTTAAACTGATCTGAGTTAATGAATGTGAGGCTTTTGAAGCTCAGATCCAGGGCTTTGGAAAGTCAGATATGTTGTGGTCTGAGAGCAGATAAATAAATAGTCCATGTTTTTGTCCTAGCAAGTGCATGAAAGGCTTAACTAGTCATCTTTTCACAAATTTAAACAGATTTTTTCCCAACAAATTTTAACAGGCTAGTCTTATCTTATCCTAAAGGTGATATCTTGCAAAGTAATTTATGTGCGATTATTAACACTTTAAAAGTGCATTGTTTCATAAAGTTGATCCCAGAATAAAAAGCCTGACTTTTTTAGGGAAATTGAGTTTTCGAGTGTTTAGATGGTCTTTGGAAACATAACCTGGAAGATTGAATCATTTTGAAGATACTAGAGAAGAAAAAGACTGTGTGATGTCTAGATACTGTCAGTATACTTTTTTCCTAAAATTTGAAAATAACCTTTATCCAGAAAGGTCGAACTTTGCAAGAATTTTTCAAAAGCTATTTCATTGCTTAAATAATTCCTTAAAATTAAATGCAAGGCATAATACCGTTCACTGGGGCATTCTATGAAGCCAGATGACAGGTACAACAGTTAGAGAGGGCTAGTTAGAATTCAACTGTTTAATTTGTTAAAGGTTTTGCAAAGCCAGCAAGTGTTTGGATGGAAGTGTTACCCATGCAGGACTCCCATACAAATTAGCATTATAGCACCTCAGGTAATGCCTTCTTAGATCAAGAGCTTCCATATTAAACAGTATATTTAAATCCCATCGATGAATGCTCTTTGTTAGGCAAAGGTAAAGTTCCCGAGGAGAGCAGATGGACAGGTGCTCTGGTAAAGCTGTTGAAGAAGAAAGAATGGCTAAATCAGTGAGATCTGCAAAAGCCCCATCTCCAGAATCTAATTTTTTTCCATGGGGATTGCTGTACTAGCAGTTCTTGCTCATACAGAGCTCCTGTAAACAGAAATCTCAGAGCAAACTCCTGGTAGTACAAACAGCACAGCTGACATTTAGTTCTAGTGCAGCAATGGGAGATGAAAAACCCTTGGGTACTTTGCGCAGATTGCTACTGAAATGTGATTTCCCTAATTCTGTTAAGTAAAAAAAAAAAGGAATAGGATATGTCAGGAATGACCTGACACATTATGGTTAAGGTTATTCTTTAAGATTTCTGACCTTCTGAAAGATGTCATCAGAATCTGCTTTGATATGAATATAGGCAAGTATTAAAGTGACAGCATTATCATTTATTTCCATTTATTGTTAAAACCTTCAAGCTTCAGTGAAAGACTGTGAAGGAACTGATGATTTCTACTTCTACAGTCTGTGGTAGTTTTATGGGGTAACAGAACATTCCTGGTCCATGAAGATCATGAAGAGCAAGAGCAAGATAGTATTGGATGCAGCCATTTTATTTCAAGCGAAAACCAGTCTGAACAGGTTTTCTCAAGAGAGAACAGCTGGATGGATGACCCATTAATAACAGTAGTAATATGATAATTCTGTCCTATAGTTCTAATAATGACATTCTAGATAATTTTTAATTACACAAAACATGCATTTATAAAAAGGTCACAAGAAAAACTGTTAGCTACTTTATAAATATAATGGATTCTAGTTGTTTATGGGTTTAATAAGTTTTTCCCTCCCAAGGTTAAAAAGATGGCATTAAAAGAATTAATATCATCTTGGGCTACTTTTGTGGGCAGTATTTAACATTGCTTTTACTGACTGATCAATCACATTGGCACATAGTCTGGCACAACAGGAATAATTTGGAGAACACAACAGTTGATGGTGAGGACCCGCTGTCCACATTATACACATTTTAGGGAGGTTTATTTTAGAGACATGCTGTAGTCTAGCCCATAGACAGAATGCCCATTAGCTGTGCTTCTGCAGAATGTCTTCCAGTTTTTTTTTTCAGCTGAGCGTAAACTGGGGGATGTGTCTCAAGATCATTACAGATGGTGAACTGAAGCACAGCAAATACAAACAAGCGGGACAGTTGCTTCCAATTGCACTCCATGTCTAAACAAATATACTGCTGTAGATACAACCTGTGACAAGAAATGGGCATATTGTGGCTTCCTGCCCTGAAAGTGTTCAGCTACATGTAGCATGTCTAGTGTGAGAAAACGTCCATCTGCTGGACATGAATTGCTGAAGCAGAGAAGTGATGTATGTATCCTCTCCAGAGGAATATCTGCAGCTTCACCTTCTTCCTTTGTTTCCAAGGACATTGTATAGCAGTTACCTGCACTAGCCAGAAATAGCTTGTTAGGACTTTCTCCAAAGCCTGTTTAAATAAAGTGCAAAACCTTCTGGAACTATCTGCGCCAAGGGACTTCCACATCATGTTACCTGCTTCAGTGGAAATAGAAGGAAATTACTCAGTGAGGGTTGTTCACACCACGGTTAGAAACCCCTGAAATACTAGGATGCATTCTGAGTCCTTGGGTTTTTTCACACTGAAGTCAGAAGTTTAAAAAGTCTTAGTGATGGACTTAACTGAAAATGGATAGCACCCCATCTTCAGGAGAGACATCAAAAATCAAATAATCTAATCTTGTTAAAGAGATAGGGAGCTGAACTGTGTTTAATGCTTTTTAGACCATAAACTGCAGCTTTTTCCTTTAACCGACGGGTGAACTGAGTAGCATTTCAAACAATATTAGTCTTTGTAAGCACAGCTAAAATATCTTCATGTAAAAAAAGATTGTACACTTAGATGTTTTTAGAACCATAATATACTTTTCAGCCATCTGTATTTTTTTAGATTTACTCTGAAAAAGGAGGTGGTTTAGTATTCATGAATAAGAGATATATTTATTAAAGCTTCCAAGGATCAAATTTTAAAGTGAAAATGATCAGAAAAGACACAGACAGTAATTGCTCTAGGTGATTCAAAAATCATAGGAAAAAGGATGGGAGCACATAAACTCCTAAAACTCTTCAAATGTTGATAGTAAAAGTTGAGAAATAAATTAATATGGATGAATGGCAGAGGGGAGAGAGAGCAAAAGGAAGCCAAATGAGCAATAAGCAAAAGCTTTAATAGAATGTTTTTCTAGATACTTACATAGCAAGAATGAACTAGTGGAAAAATATAATCTCCACTCAAAATCCTGTGAGATCTAGCAAAAAGGTGCATTTAATGCATCAAAAGAGACAAGCAGAAGTGGTCTGTTTACAGAATGGTCTGTAGGATAGGTGACATATATGTATAAATATCAAAAAAACAGAAGATCAACATTCAATAGAAGTACAAAGCTGTTTAAACAAGCCATTAAAAGACCACAAACAATTTTTATTCTTTTAACTACCACCAAATTACCTGGATGACTTCTTAGCCTAGGATTCAGCAGCAGAAGTTGTTCTCAACTATTTGCTTGTTCAGGTGAAGGCTTTTCTAAATATATCCCTGGGGCTGATGCCACTTACCCAGCAGTAAAATTCACAGTAGATATGGTTGCTGTCAGGCTCAGCAATGTCTCAAATTCCTGCTGTCATTGCGCACACTGTTGGAAGACAGATGCAGATCCCTTGAGCTGCTGCTGCCGGTGATGCCCTTCCCTGGGTGGTGTTTCGGAAGGAGGGGCAGAGGAGGAGTGCCGGCAGCGGAATAAGAGAGGCAGCTGGCAAAGCTCTGCACCTGGGCCAGGCAGTGCCAGCAGCATCTGGCTGTGGTTTAGTGCCACCTGCCCGGGGTGGCCCAGTGGCAACGCTGGCTCTGGTATCAGGCTTTATTGACTTGTTGCAAGAAGAGACAGGTTGGCTCTAAACTGGGGGAGGTCCTGTCAGAGATGAATATTCTGGTAAACTGCTCGGAAGATACAACATAAAACCACTGCAAAGGCAGACAATTTTGTCACTCACTGCATGCCCCCACTCCTTAGCACGTATTTTGCCACAGCGGTTGCCCTTAATATACGAAGGCTGCATGAGCCTATAGAGCGCAAGTCACCGTGATTATTATTCGATAGCCACAGACATAAAACTTTGTTGCATACATGCTCAACTTTACTGGCTTGCTCCTAAGGCAGAGTAATCTTGGAGGTGATTTAAAGGAGCACACTTTGGTCTCCCATCATTAAAAGTACTGAGGTGCATAAATTTATATTTTAGAGGGAGCAGTACACTGAGTGAAATCCAAGAGTTGGTTCTTGGGCACTTAAACTGCAGCTGTGATGTAAGCACCAAATTCAGCAGAGATATGCAAAATAATCTCTTCCTACTCCCAAATGCATCTCTTGCATCTCAGATTTTGAATGAAAGAAACCTTGTGCACCAAGGCACATTGCCTCGGCTGGACAGGCCCTCTGTGTGCCAGACTCCTCTCTGAGGCTATCAGGGAGCCAGAATTTCATCAGTGTCACATTTTTGGTCTCTTTGCTTCTGTTTGCTCAGTGCCCTTTGACTACATTTGAGGAGAGTGGTGAAGTGGTAGCCTTTTAATTTTATTTTCAGCAGCAGCATCCTTCCATCTGACAGTCGCAGACCTAGCTGAAGGAGGAAGTGTTCTGTGCAGATACCTCCTGGGATGGGTTTGTGAGTGGCACTTGGCAACTCCAAACTCTGTGTGGATGGTGAGCAGCACCATTCTTTGTGAGATGGTACATTTTTCTTTTTCCTAAAAGTTGAAAAACAGATGCCAAATTCATTAATACAAATAAAGCTTTCACATTTTCATGTAGAAGGGCAGACTTCATGATCTGAGCAGTTGGGGGTTTTTTGCCAAAAAGGCATTCTGGCTGATCCAAGTTTGCTCATTGGTTTAGCAAAGATAGAAAGGATTCACTTCCCTTTGTTTCTGTCCAGGCTCAGTGTTCAAAGTCAGTAACAAAGCCAATGACAGTATAGTTGGGTTGTGGTGACCAGGATTCAGTTCCCTCCTCTGGTATGGGTGCGTCAACACACAGCTCTCAGAAGCAAAGGGTAAGGGATATTCTGAATTGTTCCTGAATAGCTGCTTCTGGTCCCCTTTGCACTGGGTAACCAAATGAGACATATTTACTAGCATGGTAATAGCAGTTTTGGGGTTGTTTACTTTCCCATACAGACTTTTTCAAGACAAGTTAGGATGTTTCATTTCAAAATTGTCCCAACAAAATATTCTCACTCATTTAAATTTTTGTCTTCAACATCTTCTAGCTTATTGAACAAGGTTCTTAAACCTGATGTATAGACAGGTATTCTGAATACTTAACCAAATACTCAGCTGCCATAGTTACCAGACTCACTCCCGTACCTTTTCAGTTCGGACAACATCAGGGAAGTTACTCTTCTGATTATAAACTGAAGCAGACACTCGAAGCAGCTCCACCGAATTTGCATTCTGATGGGAACAGTGTTAGCACTTCTCTGCTTTCTGTAGGCACAGGGTAGTATTTTCATGCTATTAAAAAATATTCTGTGTTGCCGATGTCATCACACAGGTTTGAACATGAGCTACAGTTTGATGAAAATGGGGTAAAGAATTGCTTTTCAGTGTTTGCTATGGGTGTGAGGGGAAGGTTTATGGCAACAGGGATGTCTCAGCAGTAGTGCTCCAGCCAAGCAGAAAATAAAAAGGAATGTATGAGATTTTTATCTTGAGCTTATTTTGGGTTGGTTTTTTTTTTTTTTCTGGCTTGAGCTTAGTATCACAAATCCTGCTACAACATAAGATGTCAATAAATAATATTTCTGACCTGGTCTTCTATTTCCTGTACCTATAAGTAGTCATCATTTGGGTTGGGAAAGGTATGTGCCAGGCTAACACAGGAAATGCCTGTGATTTCATGTGATCCACGCATCTGCAATTTAGAGGTGATCCTGGGTTTCATGGACGTGAGCTATGGGATAAAACTTGAAAAGATGGTCTGACCAGTGCCATCATCATATGGCCTTAAATAAGGCAGGTTTTAAATCCAGAAAAAAATGACAGCAGGTTTTAAATCCAGAAATGGTGGAGCCTAGTTCAATTAAGAGGCAGATTTCAAAAAGTATTTAGAGGCTTAAATTTATCTGGGCTTATGGAAGCGTTTGACAGCTGCTAGTGCAATTCCCTCTGGAACATCTTGAAGGTCTATTGCATGCCAACAAAAATCATGAACCTCATCAAAGTTTCATGCCAAGGTTCTGCTTGAACAGTTAAGGTAAATGGGAACTTGCACAAATGGGTTAATCAAACTCACCTGTCAAACACAGACTCATTCATTCAAAATCCCTTTGTCAGGCATTGACTTCAGTACGAAAAAAAACCCAAACGTTAAAATTATATGAAGCAGGCATGGCAAACCAGAAAAGCACTGTACCAGAATATTAAAATAATACTGTCAGCTCAAGCCTTCTAAATTACAAGTACATACAAAAAACTTAAGGACTGCCCCTCCCCGCAAAAAATAGATCAGCTAAAGGGAAAACATCCTCCAAAAATGGACCTACTGAACAATTGAGCTTCTCCTACTGTATTGCAGTAGGAGGCAATGCCATGCAAGAGGTGAGCCAACTCTAACTCACAGGAGGGTGCAAACCAAGGGTGGCCACTTGAAGAAAAGAATGTCGTCAAGTACCAAAGCGGTACCTGGCCTTCAGCAACTGAAACAAATTTTCATCACCAATAATCTAGACTGTATATCTCCCAGGTTGTCCCTGCCTACAGCCAGGGGTGGCCATGCTCCATAGCATACCTGATACAGGTACCTTCCCCCTCCAGGTCTGGGTACTTGCTGGAGGGCAGCGATCCTCCCTGACCAGCTGCAGCTGTGGATTTCCTCACAGTGGGAACCCAGTAGTGTGCAGATGTTGTGTACACCCAAATCTTTTCTTCCCCTGTGCACTAAGAGTATGGCCATGGAGCTTTCACTGCCGACATGTCCTGCCTTCAAATGCACATGTTGAAAACACACCAAAGGCAAAAGCAAGTGTCTAAATGACCTTGAAAGCAAATGCTTCAGAAAAGGTCTGGAAATTAGACACAGTAACGAAATGAAGAACATCAAGACTCAAAGGAGATAGCAACAACTGATCTCCAAAGTTATTCAGAAAAGAAAAAGGAAGGAACTGTATTGTAGCTGTATTGCAGATGAAGCCACAGCAGCTGCTAGAAAAGGAACTGACTGGACAAACGAACCCTACGTTGATAAAAAACATGCAATTCCTCTTAATACAAACAACTAGTCAGAAAATCAAGTTTTGTAGATTACTCCAGATAATGGGAGGATCTGAAGTTTGAGTCAGGCATTTTTTTATTCTGATTGTTCTGCAACCTTTTATTCATAAGAATGGACAAGGTCTTGTTTTCTTGGCCACAACAAAATGGTCCCAGCCACTGCAGATATTTTCCTTTTCTCAGCACAAGTGTCCTCTTGCCCAGGACCCACAGAGAGTCTCACTGGCTCCTTCCCCATCCCACAATGCTGCCCTTGCTGCCTTTGCAGCTTTCTCATACAAGCTGTCTCACACTGATCAGCTCTTCCTCTCCCCATCATGCACTCAAACCTGCAGAGACAAGTACCTGCTTAGGACTCTACTCAGAAAGTATCTATTTCCAAGTAGTTTGAAATTCTGCAGCTGCCTTTGCCTTTCTCGTAGAAATCAGTGATGGGTGGTTGGAGAGTACTATTTGCCTGATGACTTTTGGGGAAGAGTTTAATGACTTCTCATAATCACTTTATATAGAGGTTGATGCCCAGCAGCTTCAACAAGGTGTAACACAGACTGCGGTAGCAGGAAGTGTCTGACCTTGTCTGAGAGATAAGGATAACTGATAGTGCAGAAATTCACTACTATTCAGCTATCTAAACATGCAGATAGGTATCAAGTGGGATTTACAAAAATGCTGGCTCCTACATTACTTTATAAAGCTGCCCCTCAGGACCTGATTCAAAGCCATTGTAGCCATGGACAAATTACCATTGACTTCATCAGGATTCAGTTTAGATTAATGTTGCAAGGTTCTTTGCTGCCCTTTGCTGTCTCTGTTCCTGTAACTTGAATTGTTCCCTCATGGCATTGCAAAAAAAAGGATGGAAATGTTAGCAGCAATGCATGGGAAATTGAATACTGGTCCTCCTAGTTTTGACAGTGTCTGTTCAATGCAAAAAGAAAAACGTTATTTTAAAACCTTAGTAGAATTGTTCTGTTCATATCTTTAAAAGATCACTATGTCTTTAAAAAAACTATCATCTAAACCAAAAATGAAATATTCCATCTTGTTTGAAGAGGAATAAATATGTATGCCACTTATTTGCAAAAATGGTGAAACCTCCCTAGTTGGAGTAGACTGACTGAAAAGCTATCCCATGTTCCTGCAGTAGACATCACGTCCATGGAAACTATGTGCAAGAATTTGATTTCTACATCTCTGTAGAATATATAAAATCTGCCTTCAGCAAATCTTTCCCAATATATCAAAATGTCTGATGACAAGCAGTTAATGTCAAAATCTCCTTCTCTAGGTGTCCTAGGAACCAAACCAAATGCATTAATTATAACATGACAGTATCAAGCTACCTGCAGAATAAATAAGGGGACAAGTTTGGTTTTTTTTAAGAGCATGTGATTGGTTACTGTCTGAATTGGGAAGTGAAAGAAAGATTAAAAGGAAGATGAAATCACAAGCTAAGAAACAGGAACCAGTTATTTTACAGTTCTGTAGTGTTGGAGAGAGGACAAGGAAGATAAATTGAAAACAAGTGCCGTGGCTTGCAATTGGTCTGCAGTGGTGAAGAGAGAATTTTGAATTTAAAAGCACTTACACCTGTGGTTGTGAAAGAGGAATACTGCACGCAGAACTGCTCTGCATCAGACCCAATGTCTGTCCCAAGCTCGTTGCCAGAGGCTGTTACGCACAGGGTAACTAGCCTGACTGAAGAGCTGTTTCCAGCATCATCTCTACTTGCAAACAGCAGAGAGGAACTGGCCGCAGAAAAGCTGATCTCAGGAATGGAGAACTGCTGTTTGCAGGCATGTCCCAGCACAGTGTGGGGAAGGTAGAGGCTGGCCATAAGTGGGGGAGGGTAAGGTTATCAGTCAGATAGGCTTGTTGTCTTTGCTCTGCCTCCTGATTTTTAAATATATGGACACCAAAAAGTTTTATAGCCATATGGGTGTTCTGGATGTGCACTGTCCCTAGCCAGTCAGTCTCAGATGCACATATGAAGTGGTGCAGGGCAACCAGCCAAATCTAGAGCACATATGTACAGTATGCATGTCACAACTGTACAACCGCTCCAACATCACTGGGAAACACCATATTTCCTGCAAAAAAACTCAATAGCTGATCATCCCATGATCAGTAAGCCTGGTCTGCCCCAGAAATATTAGTCAGATGGCACACATGCTGTGTGTGTTTGGGGCACTTACTACAAGGCTCTGCACAGTTGGCTTGGTTGAAGATTTACATTACAAATTTTTGCCAGCTGTGGCTGTGAACAATCTTAGCAGGTAGCCTTTGGTGCCCACGTAAGAGATAAACTGTATTGCTAATGTAGGATTCATTTAGTAAAACACAGATGTCTACATTTGACCTTTTCATGAATCCCTCTGCAACTGGTGGAGACAGAACAGCACTTGCAAAAGATAAGATTTCTCCTTCTAAACTAGGTGCTGGAATAAGGTAAAGTGACTTCAGTGGCTATGCTGTGTACAGCAGCCCAATACACGTTGTCCAAAAATGGTAGCATGAAACTTCATCAAAATGGAAATTAATTACATTTCTGGGTTGTTTGTTTTGTTTTGGTTTATGTTTTCTTTTGTTTTTAATAGCAGTCTATAGGATTGAGAGTGACCAATTAAAAATGTTTTAATAAGGCCCTCCCAGCCAGGAGTGCCTCCAGCAGTTGCCAGAGGGCCACAGACACAGCACTTTTCATGTATTTCTTGTGGGTGCAAACACTGCCTTTCTGCCATCTAGACATGCCGTGCTCAGCTGCTCGCCATGGCCATACCCAGCTTCCAGACTTTTCCCTCTGAGCAAAGAATGACACCCTTCTCACCCTTTCCTCCAGGACAGATCAAAGCTCAGTGCTTTCCTGGTTGGTCACCACTGCCTCTTGGGTGTCCTACGCACTGTGTGTACTTGATTGACTGAATTAATGCAGGTGATACAATTACAAGATAGGAATTTTGGTTTTCTGGAATGAACAGCTGTAATGAAAACAGCTTCCATTTGATCTAAGCTAATGTGTAATATTTCCAATAGGAATGTTTTCTTGTCTAAAGCTTGTAGTTGGGTACAAAATGACTCCAGATATAGTGGACTGCAACTCTATTTTAAATAACTCAATAGAAATTGTAGCAACTTTGCTTTGTCTCAGAATCAGAGTGTGAAGCAGCTGTGTGTAATTGTATAGTAGTCTTTAACTGTATAGCCATCTGTAATAAGTTCTGACAAATCGAGCAGTGTCATGGATTTAAAGTAGCTAAGTTTTTCACAGATGAGAGTGGGTACTCGGTTGTTATTGAGATACAGTTCACTTAAGCTGCTTGGCAGATTTTCAGGTGCTGTCAGAAAAGTAAAAATGTGTCAGATATTCGAGGTGCTTAAACCACCCCATATAATACATCTCCATTTTTGCACACAATAACAGGATTGTTCTCCCTGAAACCCAATTTTTGAAGGGAAAAACTACTTCTTTCAGATTTTACTGATGGAGAAATCTCATTCAAGTTTAAATTTAAAATCTTTGCTTCAGGAATGTTTTCAGTAAATAGGAGGTTCTGGTCCAAACATGCCACCAAAAAGTATTGTTTATTGTAGCTGAGGTCTAATACCTCAAGGTTATGTAATTCTTTAAAGGCAAAATAACTGGTGAAATCCAATTTGTTAAGAGATATGTAAATATTACAGATTAAGTGAAAAGATTAATTCAGTGTCATTGAAAGCCTCACCAAGGATGTTTGAGGACAAATTCAAACAAGCTGTACCCTTAAGATCTTTAATCTGATTTATACAAATGAGGAAAATATTTTTTAGACTCAAATTCAAGACTATGATTGATTTACAATGTTGATTTTCTGAATAGTATACTTGCTCTTTTTCACTATCAGAACATGTTAGTGATGCATGTGGTTTTCTACTTCCAGCTGTAAACATAATCTGTCAAGTTGCCTTTTTTCTCACATGTTTAAGAAAAATGTTTTCCTTTGTTTGTGGGAAGATTTTATTTTCTTTCAGGGATAGATCTGTAAGGTTATTAAATTCCTTTAAGACAGACATGCTAAGTTTTCTAATAAAGTTTGGACCAAGATCAAGGACATTTAGCTTTTTTAAGGGCAAATAGAAGTTTATGTGTGCTTTGTTTTGCTCTTTGGATACATACTTTAATATATTAAGACTTCAATGATAACTTCCTCTATAGCTACAATGATTTTAGAGATGATAGGTGTTGAGAAAGGTTTCGATACCCCAAGTAGATTTGCTTCTGGTAACTGAAAAATAAATCTTGCTCCTCCAGAGCAGATTAACTCTGTACAAACTCTCCACAGGCTATCACCCGAGTGAAGAAATCAGATGCAGACGGGATGCACCCACAACTCTGTCAGCTTCTGAAAGCAGACAGCAGGTACTTTGGGGAGTCAGAGTTAAAGTCTGCTTTGTTAAGGATGCATTTGAACAGGAGAGTTTCCAGAGTAAGGCTCAAATGTAAAAGTATCATTGAGGCACTATGACTCAGGTCTAGGTGCTGTAGAGGTATGGGTAGGCAGGATGGCATCCAGGTCAGGTTACTGTGGGACAGTGACAACATGGTCAGGTTGGTGAGAGTGGGACAGCGCTAAATTCCATAGGGGTCACTAATTCTAATCCTGAACAATTTCCTTTAAGACTGTGGTGCTGAGAAGGTGGTGTGATGGAGAACATGCTGCTGGACATGAGCCTTAGCTGAGTAACAGTAGGTAGAAGGCCTCTGGGTACTGTTTTCAATAACCATTGCCATTAGGATGCAGTTCCTTTAACTTTTTTAAACTTGAGAAAATGGCATTTAATCTGTACAAAGGCTGGAGACATCTCCTGGTTAGATTCTTTGGGGCTAATGGGCCAATTCCAGTCCAGTATCAAAATCTGAAGGTTCTCAGAATTGCTAAAATCCTCTTTAGAAATCTCTTCCATGTTCTCAAAAAGTCATGATTGTGCAACAGGATGCACTGCTTCTCTAGTTCTCCCAGGCCTCACTTAAACTCAAAGCTTGCTTGATGCTACTTTTCATACACTAAAATAAGGTATTAATCCTGTAGTATAGACCAAGCAGTGTGCTCATAGTCTGTATTAAAGTGACCAAGGTGAAGTTAGGTTGCAGGCTGGTCATTAACTTGAGGGCAAACAAACACCTTCAACAAGAACAAAACATGTAGGAAGCATTAGCATTAGGTATTGCAAACCTTTAAAGCCTCTCCAGTAGATTAGGAATTAGACTGAAGGAAAAGCTTTAGTGACGAAAAATGTTATGAAGTCCTCTACACTGATAATTCAAAAATTATTTACATCAACAGCTGGATCACATGCAGCAACAAACCTGAAACATAATGCAATTCTCCAGCATAGCTATTCCTACACAACACTCTCATGCACAATCACACAAATTAAAAATAACCCAAGCCACTTTTATAATTAAAAAAAAATTACACATGGATTTATGCTGAAGGAGTTAACTGTTTACTTGCAGAAATGACAAACAGATCCTGCCAACTAATGTAATAGTTTTACTGCAGTGAGATGAAGGAATGTGTCTTCTGCATCATTGTAAAATGACTGAAGCTGTTTCCTGGATATGCTTTCATTTAATGCATATGCATATGGATATGTATAAAATAGCTCACACTGAATAGTTACCATGAGCTGTTTTGTCAACTAAAATGAAGACAAAACATAATGACTAGAGAGAATATACATACTGGAGATTAATGTTGAGTCAATTTGTTTGCTCTGCAGAAAAAGCCCCTGTAAAACAGGAAGTGAAAGTGAAATAAGGGAAAAGATCAATAAAAAGTATTAAGAAAAATAAGAAGTAAAATCATTATGTCCACTTGATCAGTGAGCGAGAATGTGGTGATCAACAGGCAGAGGAATGTGAGGTTTCATTAAGAAATAACTGTCTCAACAATACTCTTTTTTGAGAACAGAAATATCTTAAATTTAGAGTCCAGTCATGCTCCAGTTTTTATTGTTTCATTCTGCCAACATCCATTTTCCATTCAGTTATACTACAAAAAAATTTCCAATTCTGTCCATGAAAAATAACTGCATCATATTAGTAAGGCACAACAACAGCTCCTGTGCTCTGCTGTAGGCTTGACAGCGTATTGAGAGAGAGACAAGAAGATACAGAGAAGGAGGGAGAAAAGGAGAGAGAAGTTTTATCAGAAATTGTTTTAGTTATCCGGAATTTATGAACAGGAGTTAATATAATTTTTTTCCCCCTGCACATTATGCAGTATAAAACAAATCACAACAAATCACAATTAAGGACACACAGAGAAAGACTTGGAAATGAGAGGTAAAGAACATAAGAAATTCACAAAGCAATGAGGTATTAAGTGTTATTTTCATGATATCCTGATAAGTCCATCTTTCATTTAGGGTCTGCAGTTTCCCTCATCCTTCAATCCCCACTTCTGCTCATCCTTCTCAAACTTATGCTCAGTGAAATGGCAACCCCTACCTCCAGCCAAAGAGGACTGGAGGATTGCCAAAGAGGCTTAGACTCTGTTGTGCCAGGTTTGCCTCTAAACTGTCTAAGCCCTCTGCCCTGTGGCAGAATCAGACAAGTCTGTGTAGACAGCTACGAGAAAACGGTTGAGCCTGGTGACCGAAATGGTAAGCTTTATTTTTATGATGAAACAACATCAGCCAAGCACTTCAGAGTCTGCAGCAGGTCATCAAAGGACAGTCTAGACTGGAGAGTTCGACAGGTGGGGGCATTTTTAGCTGCCAGTGCAGCATCCTACGGGAGGATGATATCTCCCCTGGGACTCCCTGGGGACAGCCTAAGGGGGAGCTGCTTGGGGTGGGATTCGGGTTTGGGCACCCTGAACGGCTCCCACTTAATTTCGGCATGCAGGCCAGCTGCCCACAGAGGGGGCAAGTAGAGCACCTGCCCTTTTCCCTTGCTGCTCCTCCACTCATTATATCAGCTGCACTAGTTCAAAGTGTGTTTCCATGAGAGACTAGAAAAGGAGAGCTTTTCTTTTTCTTTTTGAAAAGACGAACTGGAAGAGCATAATCTTGTAGAAGTATAATTCTTCCATATAGACTTGTGAACCTCAAATATTCTCAGTAAATGATGGGGAAGAATCACCTGCAAAGCAGAAAACAAGAATGAATGTAAGGTAAAAATTCTCTTGTGTTTCAGGAATTTTTCCTTTGTTCTTGTACACTGAGAGTAATTTGCCACTGATAGATGTCAGTTACAAATCAGATTTCAGTGGAGTTCTCCAGTTAGCAAAGTGAAAGCACGAAAAATTAGGGCAGGAAAAGAAGACATATTCACAAAGAAGGTCTCATTGTCAGTTTCTCTCTTTAATTGAAAAGTACTACATCTGTAGGAAAATACAAGACTACATGTGTGTTTTTATGCAACACATACTTCCAGAATCTCTCACTCTTGCGGAATCTTAGTAAAATATTGATAAAATTACAGTTGCAGATATTACTATGTAGAGTATGACACAGATAAACCCAACAGCTAAGGCAATGAGACTGGAACTAAGCTTGTAAAATGAAAGAAAATATTCAGAAACAGGTTTAGAAACCGAAAGCGAAAACCTACTGTTTTACAAGCTTGCCAGCTTTTCCATAACGATATAAACTTGTTGTCAGTCCTTCAATACTGCTGTTGATAGAAAAAGACTGAAACTTTGTTTCCTCAAATGTTTCTGAATTTGCACTGGAAAAGATGGTTTTAATTTTGTGGGTGTTTATCTTAAAAAAAAAAAAAAAGAGCTCTGTTATCTATGTCTGCTTTTGCTCAAAATTTTGCCATTAGCAAATTACCATTGTCTCAATAAGAATAAAGGAAAGAAAATAAAGTGCAGAGAGATAAGGCCATAGACTTAGATCAGTGGCTATTCTGATACCACTTCCTTGGCTCGGGACTGTAAATCTTGAACAACAATACTCTCCCACCAAAACAACAACAACAAAAAAACCACCCCAGTTTTACAGAATTTAGTACAGTTTCCTACTGTCTTAGACTTTTCACACCCAAATTAAGAATTTTTCACTAGGTACACATTTGATTCTCAATTTTGGCTATTTTTCTAATTAAATAATCCCATGTATAAATGACCTCTAAGTGCTCATTAACCAAGGAATGCACGCCTGTTGCTTTTAAAATTGGCTATGCAGATTTGCTTTTCAGTTTCAGCAGCAGCAGATGGACATAGTAGAAATGATTTGACTTCTCTGTGCTTTATTTTTCCCACTTACGCTCCTGGAGATAATGGTGGATTAATGTGTATGTCTTTTGCATTTAGACAGATAATTTATCTTCCCATATTAGGCAACTATCTTCCATATGTATTAAATGAAGCTGAACTCCTCCAGAGGCAACTGAGAAGAATTCTAACCTAAATGACCTGAATATTTTGTTCAGAGTAAATGGAGAAATTTGACCTGGGCCTGATTTTTTTTCAGATGAACAGCCTATCACAGAGCTTAGTTCTACAGGCAGATACTTTCAGAACAAAATTGAGAAATTTGACAAGGCAGGGGTTATTCAGAAGATAAAAAATATGTTCACAGTCTTGGAGATCCTATTGCCCCAAAATGTGATCTACTACAGACCAAGGGCTCCTGATCTTCAGAGTGTTTTTAAAGATGCTGTTATGAAGTTCCTTTACAGGATATCATATTTACTACATAATACCCCAACTTTATTGAAGAACAAGGGCCTAAACAAGCTAATGCTATGTTGAAATTAGACCTGCTCTGACTTTCAGAGGTCCCTTCTAACATAAATTATTCTCATAGGGAGACACCTGCAAGTTCCTCATATGTCAGTTCTTAAAAACAGGGAGATCAAAGAGAGAAAAGATGATGTTGTATTTGTATAAACCTATGCTATAAGTAAGGATGTTTCTTGACAATTTTCATTGACTATTTTTCTTGTCCCACAATAATGATAGTAATTTAAGCAGCGCATTTTTCTGCCAATTCCTCAAGAACTGTAAAAACTTGATAAATTTTCCAATATTCCCCTTCCTTTCTCTTCTTTCTCCTTATTCCACTCCACTTTTGGTCTTTCCAGGCCACGTAGACTAAATACCAAGTCTAGCCATTGGTACAATTTCTCTAAGGAAACAGCAACTGGTGAAGAACAGCTTTGGTCATCACAGTTGGTGTTTATAATACTTCAGATATTTTTATGTCCACATGACATGGTTATTCAAGACCATCTTGCCACTGATGGCACATGTAAGCCTGGAGAAGCAGTCACCGTGCCTAACTGAAAGTATCCGCAGTGCAGACACCTACGTCTGAGCTGGTCACCACGGGAACACTTTACAGCTAATGGAGAGAAATCCTACTTTTGGGTTGCAATTACTTTGACCCATCTTAAACCTCTGTGTTAGGATGAGATAAGTGATATTCATAAAACGTCTCTATCATCTCACCTCTGAAGGGAGAATGATGCATAGACCTGTTAATGCAGCTATAACTGTCTACATTTAGGTTAGCTGAATGCCCTACCTCCTCCTCGTTATTGGCCTCACACTAGATCACAAGCTATACCATTGTGAAACCCTGAGGTATAGAAACCTCAGGACTCTTCAGTGTTTTGTAAATTCAGACACTGCTACACCAACCAGGCAAGCAAGCTCCAACGTTAAAATCCTCATACAGTTAAAGCAATAAATTATTAATTTGAATCTGTTAAATGACTCCTGCCTTTCTGGTGGTGCTCCATTATACAAAAAGATTCCAGGAGGAATGGAGGGGATGACCATTTAAGGCATTTCTTGGCTATAAACCTAACAAATCTAAATGAAAATTGTTCTTCCTGTTAAAGAAAGACTTAGATTGAGCTTGTGCCCACCAATGAAATGCTCTTAGCTACTATGTATGAAACTACCTTAAAAAAGCCTCAACCCCAGTTGTTCTATGAGCACAGAGGTAATCTTCAGTCTGCAAAACACACAAGGTCCAGGACAGTATGTGGTCCCCTTCTAGCATACTCTGAAGCATTTTGAGAGAAGGATACAGCCCTGCCTTAGCTAATGGGGCTGGTGCCTCCTCCCTAAAGCAACCCAGCAGTGTCACAGCACACAGAAATAGATTGAGGAGTGGGGCAGGAATTGTCTTTAGTTATAAAAAGAGAACTTGCTGTTTCAGACTTCTCTCACACCTCCTTATTCCACTGGCCATGTTTATTGCAGGGCAAGGGTGCAGGTATAAGGAACGGTTTTGTCACACAAAAACAGCTGTGGGCTCTTCTCTGTCAACTCATGCACTGGCCGAGAGTGCTGACCCCAGCTGTGGGCAGTGCTGTGCCAGCAGATCACTCATTGCCCACTGCAGACCACAGCACCATTCGCTGTCTCTTTTGGATACTCACAAAATTGTTGGTGCAGCATCCCTGCCTCTTTATAATGTTGCACTGCAGCATGTGTGAGCCCCTCACTGTACTGTAAACTTGGACTTTTGTATATATACACATATTGCTACTCACACCATACCCATCCTTTGGATGCTTCTCAATGGAAGAGGAGAAAATACTTCTCAGAAAGGCCAGGTGACCTTGTGCCCTTGTCCTAATCAACTAGGCCGAGAAAGAGGATCTGCTCCAGGTAGAAATGGTGTGGGGAGTCAGAGGGAGATGGTGTGGGAGTAACTGAGGAGCAGAGGTTCTTGTTTCAAGCATTACCTTATGAAAAGAGACATATTACAGCTCATGTTATCATATTTAGAAATATAGAGTGTTTAGGCTTACAAACAGAACCATCAGAAAGATACATTATCAAAAGTTATGTTACTAAAATATAACAATAAAATTCCCACTTTTTCAACCAGGCACTTCCTACTTCTATGTTTAATAAAAATGTTGTGACAAATTGGGAGGAAAACCCCCTGTTTTCTGTAATATATTTTTATATGAAACTTGGTTGCCTACAATTAAATAAAAAAGAGACTATTTAAAGAAAGGACCAGGCAGAACAGGTAGGTGAGGAAACGCAGAAGGCAGCTGAAATAAGCAGGTTCAAAGCAGTTAAGAGTTTTAGTTCCCCGATGGCCAGAGCTGTGACTGAGACTTGCTGACAGACAAGGAAAAGGGCTTTGAGAGAGAGGGGAGAAGCTGCCTGGACTGTGCTGTGGACAGGCACATCCAGCAAGGTGAGATCCCCTCCCTCCTCCCAAAACAGAGGTGATCACAGCAAGCAGAGATCCCCTCCATGTCACACACAGAGGTTTAGGCTGCCAGTGCAAAAGGCTTCAGCTGAAATACTTTCACATATTTGATGAGGTTGTGCTGTGAACCGGAGCAGGGAACAGGCCCAAGTGTTTGTGTTTCTGAGCAGTGCTTCTTCCCTTTTTCAGGATGTCTCTAAAGTCAGACCCAGTCCCAGCTCAGGTTTTTAGTGGTGCCCCAGCAGCCACTGTGGGAGAGGGACCTGCCTGGGGAACAAGGAGGTGAAGGAGGGCTTGAGGCTGATCTGGAGCACCACAGCATGGCTAAAGAAATGGTGGGATGGAAGCTTTCCTTGTATGACTTGGTCTTACATGTTTTGCACTTTGAGTGACTGTGTTTTGTTCTGGAGAAAGTCTGGGCAGGTGGAGGTGAGTCAGTGACTTTAGCGTGTCCTTATCCCCAGCGCTGGTTGGACCTACTAACACCATCCCAGTTGGCACACAAGGGGTTGTAACACAGGACCTGGGCATAAAGGGGGAAGCCGAGCTCCTAAAGTGGCTGGCACAACACTGGAGAGGAGCTCTGAGTCCTCAGGGAGGAGCTGGCTCAGCCAGTAGCCAAGGAGGAAGGTGAAAGGCAGAGTGAAAAGGTTACTTAGAAATTATCCATCAATGCTTCTTTACTTCTATCATGCCCTAGTTTAGCTTTTCTCCATTCTTTCCCCCTCTTCCACTTTCTCTTTTTCTTTTTGCCTGCTTATCTTTATCTCTTCTCACTTCCTCTTTGTTTTACTTGATTTTCTCCATCTGCCTTGTGCAAAGGCTTCCCTCTGCCTCTCTGCTGTCCTGCTCCTCCTCCTCGCTCCTGCACAGCAGCTCTGTGCACAGGGATTCCCTTTATCATGTAAGTCCTTCCGATCCACAGCCTGCCAGCCCTTCTGAATTTGTTTCTCACATACCTTCCCATTTTAGCCCATACACGTTCTTCAAAATCTCTTCAGATTTATGAGCTTTTTGACAAGATGACACAGAGCTCTCGTACCACCCCCTGGCCCCTGACAGCAGTCCCACCAGAGCTTCCTTTCCCCAGTGATTAGGGCTGTTGCCCGCTCAGACAGAAGTGGTAGGCTCAGCAGCTGAAAAAGATGAAAAGATAGTAGTTCTTACATTTCCCGACTCCTAAAATCAAAGCATGAACTTTGCTTAGGGGATTTTCTGAGACAAATGTGTTGGCAAATGCTTTTCTTGCTTTTCATAAATACACCAAATACAGAAACTATCATTTTCTATTAAAATCCCATTTACTCCAACAGTGATCTGAACAGCAGCAACTTTAAGCACCGCCACACTCCTCCCAGCAGTCTATGTACTACAGTAAGCTGAGCAAGTGTCTCACTCACACTTGACCCAACCACAGGAGATGCTGGAGGCCTCTGGTGAACTGATAGCTCGAAGTAGTGATTCTGTTCCAAACCAGGAACTTTCAGTGTGTAGTGCATCTTCTCTTGCTGTGTAGAAATCAATGCCAAGCAAGCTGCAAGTCAACTAAACATCTGCTGGCAACAGTTTCTGTTCAATCTTGTCATAGCAAAACAAGTGAACTATCAGCTTAGGGACTAATTGTGCATTTCATTTTGGATTTTAATATCACCATTACATTTATCCTCCACACTTAACAGTTCTTCAAATGAAGTTTAGGATCTTTTTGCTCACCATGCATCATAACAATATTTTACAGGGAAAGGCAGAGCTAAACAGTTTCTTGGAGTAGCTTGTTGTAAGCCAGTGTATGGCTTGTAGCTATTGCATTTTTCAGGCACTGCCAGAAGTAGGGCTGAGATCGAGGGTTAGTTGGCCATTCCAGGACAGAACTTTTGCAAAGCCTCTTCCTCAGCCGGACATACCGGGACTTCTGCAAAACCTTCTCAAGAAATATCAAGATAATGACATCCATTTTTTCATCTAGAAGCCGCTGGTGGGCCATATAAAATGTTGTCTTGAAGCTGCCACTTTTAATATACTTGTTGGTCAGCACAAATATGGTCTTTTTGCTCAGCTGAATACTTTGGGAAAGGTTGTCAAAGACTGGCTGTCCTGGGAGCCAGTCCCTTCCTTCCAGGCATAAATTGAACTGTCTGGGTTTTTGATCTTCCAGCCTTTCAATCAGTTCTGTCAGCACCCACTCATTTACAGCTGGATCTTCATTGTCATAGGCAATAAAAGCATCGTAGCAAGCGTCTGGTAAACGCCTATAGCCCTTCAACTTGGCAGTGCAGTAATGGTAACTATACCACACATCCCAGAAATAGAGATGGCTCATCACTGCGAACACCATAAAGCCTAGGACAGTTGAAGCTGACAGAGCATACAAGATCAAATACGAGGTGTCCAGCTCACAGGTATATAGATCCAAGAAAACCACACTCCTTCCTTTATGTGCCCCTGGGCCAGCACAGGTCACGTCTGTGGCCAGAAGAGGAATAGTCACTTGAGTCTGATTGATCCACGAAACAAACCACACAGCATCACAATTGCACTTGAAAGGATTGCCATGTAAAAGCAGCATTTTTAGATTGTTAATGACATTTTCAGGGAAGCTAGATTTCTTAATTATTTGTATTTTGTTTGAGCTGAGGTCCAAGTATTTCAATTTAAAAGCACCTCTGAGAAAATGTTTGGTTAGACGTTGAATGCGATTGTTTCGAAGTATCAGTTCTTGGAGCGTTGAAGAGCAATTGGCCAGTTCTCGGGGAACAGTAGCCAGAAGGTTATTGCTGAGGTCCAGAGTTACTAGTTTCTTCACATAGTGGAGGTGCCCCCAGTTGAAACTCTTCATCTGGTTATTGGTTAGATTGAGGATCCGGAGTTCTGAAGGCAGAGCTTCAAAAACACCATGAGGCAAAAAACTGAGTGAGTTGAAAGAAATATCCAGTTGTTCCAGGCTGGTCAGATTCTTGAAGAATGACAAATATCTAGCATTCCCATCCATCCATAAAACATTTAAACGATTTCCTCTGAATTCTAAAATTTGAAGAGATTGGCTTTCCATTCCCATGTCAGTAGAGGTAGAAATCTCATTCTCATTCATCATTAGCTTCTTCAGATAGGACAAGTTTTTCGTAAAACTAAGCACATGAGTAACACCTTCTGCCAAAAAATAATGTTTGTTATTGCTCAGGTCTAGAATTTCTAAAAGTCTTAACTCTTTGAAAGCAGTTGAGTATAGCAAGTCAATCCTGTTGTTAGAGAAATCCAAATATTTTAATCCAGACAAGTAGTAGAATTCACTTCCATTTAAAGTTTGACTTATTGCATTACCCGACAAGTTGAGGCATCTGAGGGAACTGAGACCACGGAAGTCTGAGGGGTTAATAAAAAATATGTTGTTTCTACTTAAATCCAGAGTTTCTCCATAATTCAGGCAGTCTTCATTAACTGAAGACTGGTAGGAGGCAGCCTCTTTGTCTTTGGACCTGCAACTTCGCCCATACTCATCATACCTGAAATAATGCATCTCTTGTAATACTTGCCTGTTGTATTGCTCTACTGAAACCCTAGGATTAGAGTAAGATCTATAAAAGTTGCTTTCATCTGAAGAAGGAGAAATTTTATTCACTGAGAGGTCTATGAGTTTAAGAGCTGGGAATTTTTTGAACACTCCCAGGTCAGCAACTTTAATAAAATTAGTCCCAAGATCCAACACTGTTAGATTTCTAAGACCTAGCAATGGGTCTAGATTTCCTTCTCTCAGTTCTTTGAAGACATAACCCCTGAGCCTCAGGGTTTCCAGATTAGAGAGGGAAGAAAACGTCTTAGACAAGTTCAAGGATGGAGAATACATCTTCAGTTCAAAATTAAAGGACAGATCAAGCACTACAAGACTGGGGATAAATTTCAAAAAATGAGCATCTCCAATCTCCTTTACGAGAAAATTTTGGGAGAGGTCAAGCTCTTTGAGATTCCTGATGTTTTTAAACCAGCTGCTGGGTATGCTCTGAAGAGAATTACTGTGAAGTCGCAAAATTCTTAAATTTTTCAAGGAATAAAAAGCTTTTGAGTGTATCTCAATTGTGCTCTTAGGGCAGGGAATACAAGGATATGGGGCATTATAGCAACGTGGGCAATTACCACTTAGATCAAGAATTTCTAGGTTGTGAAGGGCACTTAAATCATGTTCTTGAATCACTTGAATCATGTTATTGTAAATATACAATTCTTTTAAAGTAGATGACAAATTGGGTGGAATATGAGTTAAATTGTTAGACTTCAGGGATAGTATTGTTATTTTTTTCAGCTCCAGAAAGGCCGTTTTTTCGATTTCAAATGAAACATTGCATGGATTACGGTAATAACAGTTCTGCCCCAGATACAACATTTCTATGTTTCCCAGCCCTGACAAATTAGCTTTTTTGATAGAAAAGATACTATTTGCTTCCAGGCTCAGCAGACGTAAAGTAGTAGGAAGACCCTGGGGTATTTCTGACAGCTGGTTTGCATCCAGATACAATGACTTCAGTCTTGTCAGGGCAGCAAAACTGCCATTCTCAATCTTCGGTCTCCTGGTGCACACATGATCTTTGGGCCCCATTCTGACAGGCACACAGTTGCATCTGAAGTCAATCTCCATGAGGTTTTCAAGATGAGCAAAGGATGTTGGATAGATATGGGGAATATGGTTAATACTCAGGGTAAGGTTGGTAGCATTTTCAGGGATCCCTCTGGGTACTTCTATGAGACGCCTGTCAGTGCAGTCCACTGTCACAGTACCTTCAGAGGCTTTAACATCACAGGGTAAACTTTTGAGAAACCAAGCTCCTGACAGCAGCATCGGAAATAGGAAAAGCAAAACAAATGGCAATGCAGTTGACATCTTTGCACGAGGTACCTAAAAATAAGGAAATAGGGAGGTATTAAATTAATGCAATGAGAACCTGTCATAGGACATAAGATCAATCATGTACTGGATCAGACCAAATATACAGCTAACCTGGAGTCCTGTCTTTCACACTGGCTAGAAGTGGATGTGCAGGTAGGATTATAAGTTTGGGGAAAGCATATGTTGGTATTTCTTCAAATGCTTTCTTTCTTATCACTATGTATTATAGTGGTAAGATAAATATCACTCCCTAAATAACGAATCATAAAAAAAATCTACTGAAAAAAACCCACCTATGGCAAGTGATTAAAGGCTATGTATCTGTGAATTTTTTTAAGGGGAAACAGTGTTAAACATCCAGCAGATTGCAATTGTATAATAGCGTAAAAGAACAAAGTTAATTTTTAGGAGCATATGAAAGAGAAAAATCTATAGTCACTTAAAAGTTAGTGTAAATTTTCAAAACCACACTAACATGTGAGTGCCTAATTCAAACTTCACATTATCATAAGGATTCTTAGGATCATCATACAGAATCATAGAATCACTTAGGTTGAAAAAGACCCTCAAAATTATCAAGTCCAACTGTTAACCTAACACTGCCAAGTCCACCACTAAACTATGTTCTTAAGCACCACATCTACACATGTTTTAAATACCTGCAGGGATGGTGACTCAACAACTTCCCTGGGCAGCCTGTTCCAATGCTTGGAAACCCTTTCAGTGAAGAAGTTTTCCTAACATCAATCTAAACTTCCCCTGGTGCAACTTGAGGACATTTCCTCTTGTCCTATCACTTGTAACTTGGGAGAAGAGACCAACACCCACCCTGCTACAACCTTCTTTTAGGTAGTTGTAGAGAGTGATAAGGTCTCCTCTCAGCCTCCTCTTCTCTAGACTAAACAACCCCAGCTCTCTCAGCTGCTCCTCACAAGACTTATGCTCTAGACCCTTCACCAGCTTCGTTGCCCTTCTTTGGACTTGCTCCAGCACCTCAACGTCTTTCTTGTAGTGAGGGGCCCAGAACTGAACACAGTATTTGAGGTGCGGCCTCACCAGTGCTGAGTCCAAAGGGCCAATCACTTCCCTAGTCCTACTGGCCACACTATTTCTGATGCAGACCAGGATGCTGTTGGTCTTCTTGGCCACCTGGGCACACCACTGGCTCGTGTTCAGCTGGCTGTTGACCAACACCCCCAGGTCCTCTTCCACCAGGCAGCTTTCCAGCCACTCTCCCCTGAGCCTGTAGCAGTGCAGGGGGTTGTTGTGACCAAAGTGCAGGACCCAGCACATGGCCTTGTTGAACCTCATGCAATTGGCCTCAACCCATCAATCCAGACTGGCCAGATCCCTCTGCAGAGTCTTTCTACCTTTAAGTAGATCAACACTCCTGCCAAACTTGGTGTCATCTGAAAACTTACTGAGGGTGCACTTGATCCCCTCGTCCAGATCATTGATCAAGATATTAAACAGAATTGGCCCCAGTACTGAGCCCTGGGAAACACCACTTGTGACAAGCCACCAACTGGATTCCACTCTGTCCTGGGTTAAGTAGAGAGAGTTAATTTTTTTTCTTTTCTTCATAAATAGTTAGCAAGAAGCTATGTTTTGGATTTGTACTCAGGAGAAGCTGATAAGACCGATGTTTTGTTCTGCTGCCAAGGTCGGCAGACAAGCAAAGAGACACAGTCCAGCTGCTAGCCTGGGATTTGCTCTCAGGTTAAGATTGAGAACCAGACTGACCAATTGTTTATTCCATACCATGCATGTCATACCCAGTATATAGGTGAGGACCCTTCCGGGACATTGCTCTCTTTTGATTCTGTTGGGGTCCGGATCATCTCGCTTCGGGTGCCTGCATTTGCTCTCCCAAGGCCTTTCCCCCCCCCTCCCCCGCACACACGCTGGTAGCTCTTGGCCCAGGACGCTCGAATCATTATCTCTGTTACGTGAGTTTCGGGATCCTCCCTCTCCAGGCAGATCATTAGCTGTGGCCAGGTGGTCATTTTCCCCCACTTTGGTCAGCTCTCGGTTCTAGGAGGCTTGGGCTGTTATCTCCGTGCCTCTGGGAGTGGTGCACACCTCCCCCGTTTGGGGGAATCGTGAGTGTAGGTCTGGGGATCGTTAGCCGGCAACAGGCTCATCGGGTGGGGGGGCAGTATCATTGTGTATCACTCATTCTCTCCCTCCTCCGGGGTCATTGGCTGGGAGTGGGCTGGGCCTTTGGTCATTGGGTGGGGCGAGGGGCAGTATCACTGTGTATCACATTGTATATTTGTATATAGTATTATTTCCAATATTATTGTAGTTTAGTTATTAAATTGTCCTTATCTCAACCCACAAGTCCTCTTTTCCATTTACCTCTTTAATTCTCTCCCCTATGATTGGTTGGGGGAGGGGACTGTGTGAGCGGGTGTGTGTGGTTTGGCCCCCAGCCAGGGGCTAACCCGTCACACACTCCATTCACCACAACTCTTTGGGCCCAGCCATCCAGCCAGTTTTTACCCAGCAAAAAGTACACCCATGAGTATACTTTTACCCAAAAAGTACACCAGCTCTTTAAAGCCATGAGCATTCAGTTTCTCCAGGAGAATGCTGTGGGAAATGGTGCCAAAGGCTTTACTAAAGTCTAGGTAAACAGTATCCACAGTGTCTCCCTCATCCACTAAGCAGGTCATCTTGTCATAGGAGAAGATCAGGTTAGTCAAGCAGGACCTGCCTTTTATAAACCCATGCTGACTGGGCCTGATCACCTAGTTGTCCTGAATGTGCCAAGTGATGGCACTCAAGCTGATCTACTCCATAACCTTCCCTGACACTGAAGTCAAACTGGCAGGCCTGTAGTTCCCCAAATCCTCCTTCTGGCTTTTCTTGCAGATGAGCATCACATTTGCTAGCCTCCAGTCAACTGGGACCTTCCCAGACAGTCTGAACTGATGATAAATGACTGAAAGTGCCTTGGTGAGCACGTCCACCAGTTTCTTCAGTACCCTTGGGTAGTCACTATGTTTTCCCCGGCATCCACTAAAGGATGGAGATTCTCCTTGGCATTCCCTTTGTTGTCAATGTATTTACAGAAATATTTTTTATTGCCTTTTACTGCAGTAGCTAAATTAAGTTCTAGTTGGGCTTTGGCTCTCCTAATTTTCTCCCTGTATAGCCCCATGACATCTGTTTAGTCTTCCTGAGTTGCCTGCTCTTTCTTCCAGAGGTCATAAACTCTCTCTTTTTTCCCTGAGTTTCAGCAAAAAGCATTTTCCTCAGCCAGGCCCGTCTTCTTCCCTGATGGCTCGTCCTTCAGCACAAAGGGACAGCCTGCTTGTGTACCTCGAAGATTTCCTTCTTGAAGAATGTCCAGCTTTCCTGGACTCCTTTGCTTTTCAGGACTTCCACCCAAGGGACTCTGTCAACTAGGCCCCTAAACAGGCCAAAGTCTGTCCTCCAGAAGTCCAAGGTAGTAGCTCTGGTAATCCCCCTCCTTACTTCTCTTAGAATCAAAAGCTATCATTTTATGGTGATTGTGCCTAAGATGGCCTCCAATGAGCACATCACCCACGAGTCCTTCTTTGTTCGCCAACAACAGGTCCAGTGGGGCATCTTCCCTAGTTGGCTCACTCACCAGCTGCGTCAGGACGTTATCTTCCACATGCGCCAGGAATCTCCTAGACTGTTTCCTCTCTGTTGTATTGTATTTCCAGTAGACATCTGGTAAGTTGAAGTCTCCCATAAGAACAAGAGCTAGAGATTGTGAGACTTCTCACAGCCGCTTATAGAGTATTTCATCTGCCTCTTCATCCTGGTTAGGTGGTCTATAATAGACCCCCACCATGATAGCTGCCTTGTTGGCTCTACCCATAAACACTCAAATCTTTCATCACCATCATCAAGCTCTAGACACTCAAAACACTCTGTAACATATAGGGCTACCCCACCGCCTCTCCCTCCTTGTGTATCCCTTCTGAAGAGTTCATAGCCATCCATGGCAGAACTCCAGCTGTGCGAGTCATCTCACCATGTTTCTGTGATTGCAACTATATCACTGTTTTACAGCTTCACAATGGGTTCCAACCTCTCCTTTTTGTTGATCATGCTGTATGCATGGGTATAGATGCACTTCAGTTGGGCTATTGATCCTGCCACCTTTTCTTGGAGAGAAGCCCTGATTCCTATATTGACTATTCTCAGGTGCTTCTGCGGTTTCTAACGCATCAACAACACTTGTGTCTTTGCTGCAACATGGATGTCCATCCCCTACACCCAGAAAGATGTCTGAGGAGCATTCATTGCTGCTCTGCCTGGCTTGGCTTTTTACCAGATTACATTCAGCTTCTCATGTGTCACCAGCATGGACCCCAGCTCCCCAGGCTTGTCAGTTTAAAGCTTGCTTCACCAAGTTTGCTAGCATGTTGGCAGATTCCTTTTCCTCTTCTGGTCAGGTGGATCCCATCTCTCCCTAGCAGGTTATAGTCATCAAAGAGTGGCCTATGATCATGAAAGCCAAAACCCCGGTGAAAGCATCAGCCACTTAGCCAAGTGTTGATCTGCATGTTGTGTCTGTTCCTTCCAGCACACTTCCTCTAACTGGTAAAACAGAGGAAAAGACAACCTGAGCACCAATCCCTTTCAATCACACCCTCAAAGCTTTGTAATCTTGCTTGATTCTGCCTAGGTTCTGGCTTGCCATGTCATTCATGCTTCCATGAAAGAGTGTGTAGTAAGTATCAGAATGGATGTACGATTGACCTAAGCCAGTCAATGGCTATACATCCATATGGTTTAATGCCAGCTTGCATTTTCACTATCCAATGAGGACAGAGTGCCAAAAGGGCACTGTATCAATGTGAAGAGTAAAAATTAAAATCAAAACAGATTTAAGACTGAGCATGTCCCATGAAAGAATAATAATCAGAAAATAATCTAACCCAAAAATCCTGCAGGCATTTGAAGAACCTTCCAAAACATGCTCTCTGTCTGTCAAGTCTTTATGCTCTTGCCTACTTTATAGGTTTGTTTGTATTATGGGAAGTGCAATAAGTTTTTAGTATTTCACAACATACTAGTTCCTCAGCAGCAGTCAATGTCAAAGAAATGCTGTCCCTCTGGCCAGAGGCAGCCAGCCAGGCAAGCAGTCTGTCAGCCTTGGCTTGCCTAGCCCAGGCAGAAGGGCCATGACCATTTTGCTGCCTTGCACAGCTTCTTAACGGCCTGTGTCTGATGGTGGTCAAGAGATTTAAAGACAATAAAACCCACAATAATCAACGTCATCTTTTTTCCCTTGAAAACTCAGTGTTGAAGGCTTGCAAATGCATGGCACACAGAATTATCTTAAACAGCCAGATTTAGTTATCCGTGGAATATTGACTAAATATGAATACCCAGTGAAGTAGCTGAAAATTAGATGATTAGGTAAAGCATTCAAGCTACACAACAATTTTTTTTTTCTCCTTAGCTAGGAAACAAGAACATATAAAGACCTGCTCAAACAGTATGCGAAAACTCTGTTGTTGCCTAAGACATGCCTTGCAGGCGACACAGACCTGGATATTAATTGCAGCTTCCTGTTGTATGCTCTGCTTATTTGGACCATGTACCCTGTACAACTTTGTGTTTCTGTGTCACTTTAGATAACTATGCTAAATCTACCTGTGCATCTGTGTATCTGGAGGAGTGCTCTAGTGCCTAGCAGGGCAGCAAATGTGAGAGAAGCCAGATCAAGTCTCATACAGTACTGCACTTCTGCTATCTAGATTCAACAGCCAAATGGAGTCACTCTGGGGATTTATTCAGTCAGCTTTTGCATATAAAACTTCAGTGCAGAAGGAAAAATGTAGAAGTCCACTGCAGACCTCAAATTCAGTGTATTGCCACAGGATATTCATATTAGTAACCTCGTATGGTACTACACCACAGCCTTTCCTCTACTATGATCTCCTTTCCCATTGCCAGGAAGTACTATGGTGCTTTCTTCTTTTCAGCAGATCCACAGAAAAAAAGCAATGTAGTTAAATATTGTGGCTGGTAGCCATGACTACCATTCACAGAGTTACTTAGGGAAAGCTAAACTGGATTAGCAAGGCCATGCCTGAGAATTCATATTTTCAATTCTTGTGAAGTAATTTTCTAAGAATCAAAATAATCTTCATTTGGTTTATAGCAATTTCACTTTGGAAACTCACTCAGGTGGAGGCCATTGGGCAAGACAGTTCACCAGTGTCTTCAGTATGGTCTAACCAATCAACTTGAGAGAATGATTAACTTTTCTGATTTCCTGATGTGGGCAAGCACTTGGATGAAAATTATGAATAAGAATAATCAGAGCCAATTTGGAGAAGACAAAATGCATTAATTTCCTCCCACCTCCCTAGATTTTTTTTAGAACTCCTTTTTCTCCACTAAAAAGGCAGGGATGTGGGAGGGAGAAGGAAGGGCTCTGCTATTTATGTCAATTACCTGGAAAACTGGAGGTCTTCCTTTGAATGAAAAGGGACATTGCCGAAGAGGAGTCTGAATATGTTCTTGTAAATATTTTGCCTTCCATCTTTTCCAAGTGACACACTATATTATGCATGTAAAAGACTTTATTAGACTAATGAAAAAAAATGGAGAGTCCCTATCCTAACTGAATGGCCTGTGGTACCCCAGCTCCTGCATACTTCCATCTCTTGCTTTACCAGACCAGCGTATCCCAGGGGCCAGGGTCTTACCAAAGGCAGGTGCCCATGGAGCACAGCAGAGAGGTGGCAGGGAAACCACAGAGACTCTCTGCACTGCAGGACATGTCGCTTCATCACATGGATGCCATTTACCTTTATCCATTGATGCATACCACAGCAGACCATAAAGTGCTGACCCTTGCTAGCCACGGACACACTATGTGCAGCCACCAAGAGAAATACTGACAAACACCTTGAATCAAACGCCAGCATCCTATCTTCCTTTAAAAGAAGGAAGGGAAACCTCTACAGCTAACTGGGGGTCAAACCACAGGTTTGCTGCTCTTGAGGAAAAGTTAATTAGAGTCAACTTTTAAAGATTTGTTAAACCAAATTAAAACCCTCTGTCCAGGCACTAGAGTAGAACCTGGGCAAGGTCAGATTGCAGTCTAGATTGCCACAAACTGTCTACGGTGTACTCATACTTGGCCACCACGGTCAGGCACCTAATTTTAGGTGCTTACCCAAGTTCCTCAATTCAGTGCCCTCAGCGTGGGTTGCCCTGACATTCAAGAGTGAATGGGAGAGAGAGGGCCCTCTGACAGCACTGCTCAGCTCTGAAGATGAAGGGAGCTCTGCCTGACTACATGCAATGCAAGGCGTAGGTGCCTAAAATTAGGTGCAATGAATTTGGGCCTTAAGAGTCTTCATTAATATGTTTCTAGGTTTATTAAGAAGTCAAAAAATGCCTTTTGAGACATTCACAATGCTCAGATTTTGAACTCTCATGTGCTGCAGTATTTTTAGGAACCTAAGCGCTGTTGCGGAGCCAGCCTTGTCCCTACCATCTTTGTGCTTCATTTCGTTGTATATCCTTCTGTTTCCCGATACCCTTTAAATGCATTAGCTATTTTAATTGTAAACTGTTACATTCTAGTGTTGTGTCTAACTATTTTCATGTATAACACCTTGTGTCTGTTACAGTACCAGAACAAACAAAAAAGATTGTTTTAATTAGAAGAAACAAGCAATGCTGACTTGTACAACGTCTTTGCAACAAGAAGCTGGTCTGAAAGTACTGCTAGGGGTGTGCACGTGAACTGTCCTTTTCTCTGTGAGGTACGCTTGGCTTTATACGACGTTTAAAAAGTACTAATCTGCTCATATTAACTAGCACGTGCACAAACCCATAATAATTTAGGGTATTTTTTTAATATCCAGCAACAATATAGCTAGGTGTTTCAGAAGGAAGTTTTTCTGTAGGTGTTCCATATGTATTTTTAAAGGTGAAAGGGGGAAAGGCTAGAGAAAAAAGAACACCTCCAACGTTATCACAATTAGAAAAGACATTATTACACTCATCCTGTAGCACAGTAGTACAAATAAATGCTAGCCCGTTAGTGCAATAAATGCTTTCCCGTCATTATGCATTGCAGCTTCTAACCACAACAGTAAAGTGGAACATTTAGAAAGCAGAAAAGGAGACTATGTCCTTGAAAATCTTCCACAACAGTTCCAGTCAAAGAGGTCTAAGAACAAATTTAAAATGGACGTTTAACCTACCATTTTCTGTGTGCTTCCAGGTCTGGTAGATTTGTTGTTGGAGGAGACTGTAAATCAGAGCAGAAGCAAACAGTATAAAAGAGGTCCCCACTGGTTCAGCTCAGGTGCAGAGGAGACTATAACGTGACATAACTCACTCAGGACAAGAGCCGTAATCACTACTGTATCACTACTCTTCAGCTGAACGGCAACTTGAGAAATAATTAAATGTGAAACAACTGCTGCAACCCACTTCCTCAAACATTTGTATTTTAAACAGCAGTACCGCATTTACTTCTCCACCCCCCATAAAAATAACTGAGTAGGCTTGGTTTTTTCCCTCTTAAACAGATTCTCACATTACTCATACATGCACATGCTGTTATGACAAAAGTGGTTTTTTCCTTTTGGTCTCATATGCTGCAGTTTGCTCTCTCCTACTTTTGAACACAATTTTCCTGTCAAACTGTGTATTTTACCTAGTTACAGTGTCATACCATAAAAAACTATAACAAGACCTATGCCAAGAAGATGAACAACTAAGCTACGGGGAATCCCAAAGGAGGCCAATTGCAAAATACTGACAAGACAGCATAAGAGCAATCAGCTAAAAGACAAATATATTACATAAGGGTAACATTCACTTCTGACAATTAAGATTTGCACAAACTCAAGTTCCTTCTTCCCCCTCACCCCTCCTGTTCGAGTGTAAGCTTCACAGAGAGACAAAAATTGTTAATTTGCCTTAATAATACTTTAGATTTGGAAGAAGAAGAAGATGATGATGATTACTGGTTCATTTCTGCTGCAAATACCTTCAAGAACTGGGACAAATTTCTTAAGCTGAATACTTTGTGGAAGAAATGTCTATTAAGTGAATGGGACTTGAGGGAAGGGAATTAAAATGAAGTTTCTTACTTAGAAGTTTCTGTGGTTAGCAGTACAGACTAGTTTAATGGTTAGAATGTTTATTAGGTGGATTTTATTTTTCTCATATCTTCTTTCCTTACGTATTTTTCTTTATATTTTAAATAATTTCTATGAGTGTGGTGGATCTGAGGAACACATTTTGGAAGACTGGAACCTGAAGAATGAACAGGGAAAGAATTTGCAATCATACTTTAAAATTCCCTGGTTTTAGTGGCCGTATCATAAGGTCATAAACAAAAACAAGAAAGTGGACAGCATCATTATTGTTTCAATCAAGGGCTAGGAAAGGGCTCATTAATTCACTATAGGTTTAGGACTATATTTATCATCTTTTGCACTTGATTACTAAAAGTACTGTAATAAAGTACGATTCCTCTGCTAGTGACTGGTAATTGGATTTTTCTTTCCATGCAGGATGCACTGAGGTTTTCTTTGGGGGAAGGTATTATAACTAATGCAGATGTCTCACTAAAATCTTGCTGCGTTCTGCAAGGCCATTCAATGCATATCTGGTAGGAGGAAAGCCTTCATTGTAAACACTCTCCAGTAGTTACTCCACTTTTAATATTTCACAGATTGCATGTCACCAGAAGAGAAAGTTAGCTTCCACTCATTTATAGCTATTCACCTTACTATAACGCAAATAATGCTTAATTAGTTGTGAAATAAGAGAATGACTTGGCACAAGCCGGATTGTGAAAGCTGATTTCTTGAAGCACCTAACCATGTCCATGGTATATGTCACTAGAACATAGCTTAAACATGAGATGCTTAATGTCTGCTCCCTTTGGTTGCAAGCAGGTTTTGTAAAGTAGCATGTGCAGTCACCCAACCCTGTAATTTTTGACAAGTTCTCAATGTTTCTGGAGATCTCCCTTGCAGTCTATATCTACAAACTTCAGAAATTTTAATAGCGGTTGCAATGCTCTGCCTGTTCTTCTGGAATAAGGCTGATTTTATTTTTTTCATATTAGGAACTCATTGTCACCCAGCCAAGAGAACATGAGTTTCAATTCCGTGCAGAGTGAAACTGCAACTTTAGCTGAACACTAAGAGAAACACAGAGTGCTTTTTTTTTTTTTAACCTGAGAAATGTGGGAAGCAAAATACAGTAGTATTTTCCTTCAAAAAGTGGCAGATAAATGCAGGGGAGCTCAGCAGTCCAGAACTTCAAAGCTATAATTTGATTTTTAGAAGCACAGGGAGTCACTGATTTTAAAAATTCAGGATTCCCTCAGACATTGTGCAAAATCTCTTTTGCCTCCTGTGAAAAGCAAAGTAACTGAAAGCAGAAGAGTTCCTCCTACTGTGCCACGTGCTAGGGGAGGACCCACTGGTAACAACGCATGTATTTTCCTACCTCTGTGAGTCAATAAAGTAATTTAAAACAGAACAAGCGTCTTTACTCTCCTTCATCCATCATCTACACGTTTGCTTTTCAATTATCTTGAAACTGGACTGGTGAACATTACATTTGCTTTTTATTTCTCTTCTAAAAGAAAACTTCCAGCAAGTTGCTTTAGTTTGTTTATCAAAATCAGGATTCTACTGTGTTTATCTTAAAGCTGGGTAGTTAAGGTCTTAAAGTCTTGCAATAATGTCTTTTCTCTAATATGCTAACCCTCATTATGATAGCACCCTAAGTATTCATGGTTAACCTGATGTTTAGTGCAATGTTGCATAATTTACCCAGGAAATTATCAAAGACATGAGTTAAGTTGCTCCATTTTTGCAGTGCGTAAGCTAACTCTTCAAACTGATGCAGACAGATGTACATAAAGAACCACACAGGTAAATAGATAGCAAAATTGAGGAAATTATAACAAAATCACTTGCAGAAGCTTTAAGGGATGTAAAAATGTAGGATCTCTGCTGATAGTTGCAGAAATGTTTTTGCAGGCATTTAAAATATCCAAAACAATAAACTGAAGACAGTAGTAGAGAACACTGGTCTACAAGGGCAGAGGAAGCAGAGCTCTGGTGAGGAAGGAGACCCTCACAGCTCTGCACTAAGAGCTTATGCAACCACCCAGTGTGCTGACATATGACTGAGGGAGCTGCTAGCACCACAGAAATAGACTTTCTCATTTCTGAAAACTGCAGCTACCCCAGGCTACTCCAAGACTGACCAACTGGTGTTTACAGCAGTTTAAAACTGTTTACTGGAAGCAAAGGTGCCTGGCATGCCTGGTATTGAGAGTGAGTTACCTTCAAGGGAGGCAGTTGGCATCCCAAAATACCTGAAATAAGATACAGTTAGTTTCCATGCACTCCAGGGTCAGCAATACAACTACATGTCTCCTGTTTCCCCGTTCCTAAGGGGTCGATAAGTAGGATAGCCAGAGAGGTCATCACTACCTTTCTCTGTGGGGAGGATGGAGAAGTGCTAAGGCAGTAATGCTAGAAGAGGTGGTGCACAGTAAAGCAGGAACTGCTGGCCACTCAACTGGCAGGTTAAGAAGAGTTTTGGCACTTGTGAGCAGGATATCCTGCAGTCCTATTTCTTAGTAATGAAATTACTAGCCTGCAGGAGCACCTCAATTTGAAAAGATTCATGTAGGTAATCCTGCCATGCCTTCTCAGACAAAAACACAAGGGAGCACTGGAACAGCCTCTACAAAACAATGTGGAACCCAGGCACTGATGGACCCAGCCAAATCACACTGCAGGAAAGCAGCTCCTTTCTGAAAAATAAAGGCTTAAGCTTAGGGCAAGTGAGCAACTGTAAGGATGCTCATGACACACATGCAAGTGTGTCAATTTATGGGCTTCTAGAAACCATGAAACACAATACTGTCATTTATTATAGGGCTTGATATTGCCTTTTAAAAAATTGTGCATGACATTTTTATGGGAGAGGGCTACTACTCAACAAAGGTTATTTTGATCCTAATTTGATGAACTGCAATTGATATGGCTTGATTTGCTTTCTTACTCTATGTATATTTTTACACATACAAAATATCTTTATGATATAGATATGTATATAATATAGTGTATATATTGTATATTATCTAATATAGTTGCATACTGCACATACATCATTGCACAATGTTCTAAGTGTCTTAACTTGTGTAACCGCGGCCAAAGGCCTCCTAGTTGCAGTGGTGCAGGCTTTCACTGGCAGCCCTGTACCCTTCCTCCCAGGCTGCCCTGAAGCCTGTCCCAGAGCTCCAGGAGCAGGACATTTCCTTTGCGCATACACTGCTGTTCTCTGCGCCTCGCCCCCACAAGCCTTGGTGGGGCTGGGGGTCTCAGTGCCGAGGGGCAGTGGTATGTGCCTCACTCTTGCCTTACCCAAAAAGTGATGTTAGAAGCAAAGAGTTGACACGTACCACTGTGACCAGTAGCCCCCGCTTCCACCCCCTGCTAATGTGGTTAGCTTTACTGATGCCATTTAATGAGGCAAACAGCCATTCCCTGGGACCAAGTGGGTCACGTATTCACTCCCTTTCCCCTCATTCTCAAGCCGTGAAGGTCCGGTGAAGCAAGCAGACAAACCAAACACCTTTTTTCTTCCCCTCTCTACTGGCCTTGAAGGTCCCAGGCTCCCATCCCACGAGGTGGTGGTGACAGCCCCCCCCTAGAACAGGGAGGCGTTGCAGCACACAGAGCACTCTCTATAAAACCAAGCAGTTACAAGGCCTAAGCAGGGAGCTTGGACAAGAGCTGCTGCTGGACAGTGAGACCTGTGACCCTCCCCTGGTAGGAACTGTATTTTCTTTCAGCTCTTTCCCCCATGTCATCCTGTTAAATACAGTTGAGTGGGTTTGCTTATAGCAATCTGAGAAATAAGAACTTCAGATTCTCAAAGTGTTAAACTCCCAATGAATTTTAACATTGTGTCCCTTCTGTCAGACCATAAAAAGAAGAAGGATGATCTTATTATAAAGATGTGTACCGGTCTGGTGTGATTAACAGTTCATCCTTATGTCCAAGACAGCTGGAGCATGATTTATGAGCAAGGTTTGTATGAGACTCAATGCCAACATTCTTCCCTATTTGACCTGTGCAGGGCATGGTCTTCAAAACAAAGAGTATTAAAATAATAAAAACACAAGCAATCTCTTGGCACAAGTAGTTTTCAAGTTTTATTTACAATACTTGTACACAGTAAAGGCAAACAAAGACCTGATCTATAAAGTAACGGAATTGATAGGATGCATTACATGTATTGTATACCTTTTGCATAGTAATAAGGTCTAACCTTTGGTATAATTATGTGGCCACAGACTTGGGGTTAAAAACTTAGCTGTGAAGTAACACGTTCAGGACAACAGGTTAAATAATCTCACATTTGAAAAATTGCTTTACTGAATAAAACAAGAATGTAATTTCATTTCCATTGCATTGTAATGTATTTTTGAAAATTCAACTGTAATGAGGAATTCCTTTGAGAACTGTTGGCTGAACTGAATTCTCACCACAGTATCTTATATACTCAATTTCTGTGTTCATCATTGAAAGCAGTACAGCTGAAATTAAGTTTTACTCATTTTCATACAGGAAAAAGAAACAGAAGAAAGAAAATTACTGTAAAAAATTATAAAGACTAACCAGATATATTTTCAGAGAAACAAAAGTAAGAGTCTGTTTGAAGACTGTCTTAAATGTAATGGAAAAAATCCATTTTATAATATAACATTGTATCATTGTAAATATATCCCAGAATAAGCAAGATAGGATGGAATAAGGCTACTTTTTATGCAGCTCCACAGTAAAGAAGCATCTCTCAAGCATGTCAAATGCTCTTGTAATTAACAACTGCAATTTCAGGTAGAGAACTGAGTTTTCCCATTATCTAGGTGCAGGAACACCATCTTAATTCACACACACTCTTCCTTTCTAGCAGAAAGACTGAAAACACTCCATAGAGGGATTCAAAGACCTAACATTACATTATTATATTTGGTTTTTATTCCCCAGAATCCATTACTGACTGCATTACCAGTACTTAACCATAAGCTTTTTCAACATCCAAGAGGCAAAACTGTTCTCATAATTATTTTAATTCTCTAATGTTAAAGTATTCAAGACTAGTTGGTCTACCATAGTTCACTTGCTGTGCAGTAAAGTGCTGTGGTACTTCGTAATAGAAACCTGGAGCTCTATTGACTCTGCAGTTTGAAAACAAAAGCAAAGCCAAAAAGTATTTTCAGATGCTTTTTAGTCAAGTAAACATGGGTAGTGACCAGCTTGTATAAATACAAGTTTCCTTAAATTTGCTGTTTGGACTTTGCATAGGGAAGCTTTACAATATTAACAGGAAAACTGCTATAAAATTATTAATATGATCACACTCAAGGAACGTCAAAAACTATGAAAACGTGAAACTATGAAATTTAAACCAAACTGCTCATGATTAAAGTTTGGTCTTATTATTGAAACATGTGAAATGAATCATCCTGGGAATAGTAAAACATTAATCTTACAACTGAAGACAGTAACTTCCCAGAACAGATGTTAAGCAAATGATTTAATGTAACGGGCACTTTACAAAAGAAAACAGCAGCCACATATATCTTGTGGGAAAAAGAACATAAGTGTATAAAACACAGTTAATACTACGGATGTGTCAACAGTTCCTCAAAATTAACATGAAGTTTACATTCTGTTAGGGCTTACAAAATACTATGCATGGTAGTTAGGCATAACAAAACAAAAACCAGCAGCTGCTTGCCTGACAGATGACAAGACACCCAAGCCTGCAGCATTTAGCTCAACACAGAAAATGATTTTACATGCATACATCCCATTAAGTTCTAGGAACAGTTTGTAGTTCTGTACAGAAAAATGCAGCTGAAGCAGCAGTTTAGCAGAGAGTGAGGATGGGAACATAAAAGAGAACTTCCGCAACATGCAAGACTTCCAGACTCTCAAGGGAATTCATAAAGTTTCTGCAAGACAGAGATTTATTGCCCATTTACAAAGAACAAATAGTAGGTACAAGACAAATATAATAGTTAAACATACAAGCTCTGGAATTGTACAAAGATACTAATTTCTTGTGGTTGAGATGCATTGTTAAAAACAACAGTGCCAGCTGAAGGTACCTTTGCAAAGATGCAATGCAACCTCCTGCAGTTACAAGGGGACGTGACTGAACAGGTAAGACACAGATTCACCATTGTGTGTTCTTCGAATTGCCTCAGCCAGGATCATGGAAATGTCAATAAACTGAAAGAAAAGAAAAAATAAAAATTTTATGGAATGTCAAGAACAATATTGTTTATAAACACAGGAAAAATTATTCAATTTACCATTGTGCTCTCTTACCTCTTTCAGGAAGTAAAATAACATTAAAGCACTAGGTACTTAACATATACATAAGAACTGCATTAATACAAAATACAAACTCAAAAAGTGAATAAGAAAGCATTGAATAAGATTGCTGCACAGGCATACTGATGAAGACTTCTGGCACATGGCATGTTGTCAAAAAGAAAGTATTCTAGCCATCAGATGGCAGTGTCCACTTGACACAGTTTAAGGGAAGTACACCTTTTAAGTGCTTGCCTTTCTTCAATAAATACCAAATGAATTTTAAGCTTTTTAAAATTCAATGTTGAATTAAAAAAAATATTTTATTATTTCCACCACTCTGTACTAAGGAATAACTCCAAATGGGACACGTGTCTTCCCAGAACAATCTAATGTAAAAGCTATTGACAGAAGTCAGCTTTGTATTCACAGCTTGGTTTTTGAAAATAAACACGCCATTGTTATCTTGAGCATTTTCATTAGTGTATTGTCAAAAAAGTGAAGTCATCTAAGGTTTCTGTGGCATTCACAATAATGTAACTTAATTTCCTACACACAAATATTGTATGATTAATTTTGATCAAACAAACAAACAAACAAAAAACCCAGACAAATTTACGTTTGCCCCTCTTTCAGAGTCAGGCATACTCAATCTGTTACAAATACCAAATATGTTGGAAAACTTTACTGTACTACCTGAATCCCCTTAAAACAGTTCTTTGGCATGATTTAGCAAAATGTTCTGCTAACAACAAAGCTGCACAAGGTGTTTTAGAATATTATTTTAATGTCAAGGTAAAATTCCATCATCAGTGAACAGTATGCTACAAATCCAGAATTTAAACAGAAGACACAAAAACACCCCTCTACCTGAATTTTTGGGCAGTGTTTCATTTTCTCTTCTTGAGGGATTGTATTAGTTACCACAACAGCCTCAAATGATGCATTATTAATCCGAGAAATAGCTGGACCAGAAAAGATGCCATGAGTAAGAATGGCATAAACTTTAGTAGCTCCAGCAGATACTAACCTGTAGAACACAAAGGAAAAGCATGCTGTAATGCACGTTCACGTACCTGGCTACAGATGAAACTAGATACAAATCTCTTTAAAATACATTTTACACACAAATTCCTCCTGGAAGCTCCAGGAGGATACAGATATCTATAAAATAATTCAGAGAATTTTAAACATTCTCAGGTTATACAAATAAGTCTCACAAAAAATAAAAAATGACTGCTAATTAAACAAAAAAGTTCTTATCAGAAGCAATGATACTAATCTAAAACGCCACTCTTCTGGATCATATCAGTGCAACATACAACTGAATTCCAGTAAAGTTTTCTATCTTAATCAGGCAAAAATGAACCAGGTTGGAGGGCAGCATTCACAACTCTATTGTGCCTCCATTATTGTCCACCTTTATTTGCAATTCAAACAATTCTGCTTGGAAAGAGTTTCTGAGGAAGAAGAAATGTCAATGATTAAAAGCCTAGCTTAGTGCAAGGTTGTGGGAAGACATGCTTCTGATCCAAGCATGCAGTGAAATGATGGAGGAAAAAAAAAAGTATAAATCAAATAACTAGAACACCTTTTGAATGAGTCAGAATCTCTTAATTTGGTTTTTATTGGCCTCTCTGCCTCCAGATGCTCAGCTATGTCCTAGTTGCTTTTCTAGGCTTACAAACGGAGGCCCTGTAGAGTGATCACACAGAATCACAGAATGTTAGGGATTGGAAGGGACCTCGAAAGATTATCTAGTCCAATCCTCCTGCCGGAGCAGGAACACCTAGATCAGATCGCACAGGAACGCATCCAGGCGGGCTTTGAATGTCTCCGGAGAAGGAGACTCCACAACCTCTCTGGGCAGCCTGTTCCAGTGCTCTGTCACCCTCACTGTAAAGAAGTTTTTTCTCATATTCAAGTGGAACCTCCTATGTTCCAGCTTGAGCCCATTGCCCCTTGTCCTATCACTGGATGTCACAGAGAAGAGCCTGGCTCCATCCTCCTGACACTCACCCTTCACATATTTATAAACATTGATTAGGTCACCCCTCAGTCTCCTCTTTTCCAGACTAAAGAGACCCAGCTCTCTCAGCCTTTCCTCATAAGGGAGATGCTCCATCCCCTTAATCATCCTCGTGGCCCTGCGCTGGACTCTT